>MBFL02000241.1:0-55293 GCA_001696595.2 Aspergillus hancockii
GGGATGGGGTAAAGAAGATTGTGAAGGAGGTGGGGATATTGGTTGATTCGCTGTAGGCTTTTATTTTATTCTTCCTATTTCAAGTACTATTTTTCGGGGTTGATTGATTGTGTTCTAAGGGATTGGTTTCTAGATACTTGGTTGTTGGGTTTTTGTTGTAGTGAAGAAAGGGTTTTGGGTTGTGTCTTTTCTTTGTGTTTGAGGGGTTGTGATTGATACTAAGACTGGGAGTAGAGCATGGGTATTTAGATTTGCTGTGCGGTGTTGTTGTTCGTCAATGGAATAATATCAGTGGTGATATTGGTCACGATCAAAATCTATACTTAGTCACGAACTACTACTTCGGGCTACGATAGGACAAATGCTCAGATGTAGTAATAATACCTTATTCAGTATTCAAATATTCAGTGCCTACCTCGTATTCACATGTACTTCAAACGCTAGAGAGAAAAGAAAACCAACCAGAGGGTATGTCGCTGAGCTATGCAAATGCAAACCATGTAGAAGAAACCGACGCGGGAGCTGTTCGTGTCACAAGCTCGGGGTATGGGACATCACGAAAACAAAACAAGAACTAACTAGGTACATGACTGGGTATCGGAACATCTGAGCAACGCTAGAAAACAGAACAACAGGCTAGAAAGGAATATTAAGAGCAGGTAATAATAAAAAATGACAGTGCTGGAGTCCTGAACTGAGGCTGAACAACAGAATGAATGGTTCCCGAAATGGAGACGAAAAGAAAAGCGATCCCCACGCAACGCCATCGCGACAACGCAGAAAAACCGGGAAAGACGACAATAATCGTAGTCATCTGAGGGGTAGAAGAGAATTTAAAAACAAAAGGGGGAAAGTGAGGAACGAGCATCGGGGAGTCCAGGTCAGGGCCCTTCATCCGGTGAGTCAGGGAGGGAGTAGATAAGATCCCAATCGTTGCATTGACAGTAGCGGTGAGATCGATGACGAATGATAGGCGCAGGACCCTGTCCAGCGTGCAGCAGATCGAAGAGGAGCTCAGGCGTTATCCGAGGGGGGGGGTGGAAAGTAGGTTGGTCAGGGTCAAGTGTAATTTTCAGAGCGATGCGCCGACAGCGAGAGGAATTAAGTAATAGATAAAGGTCAAACAACATCAGGCAGCGAATCGGGCATGTCACTCTGGGTGCATGAAATGGCTGTCGGTATTGGAAATTCCGTCCGGCTACGGCGCGTAAGAAACCCCCCTCCACAGCCAATGCGACGAGGCACGTGCATCCCACTCACTTGTCCGTCGTTCATTTCACTGTCAGATATCCGGCGAAAACACTTCGGATACTCCGCGCTTGTAATGGTTTTTTTTTTTATTTCTTTTGCTTTTTTTTCCCTTGGTTCGCGTGTCCGGGGACCATGTCGTTGTGTCCAGGCCCTGTTTTGGGAAGTATCACTGGACACTCCGATTGGTCACTTGATGTCCCCTGAAAGCTGACCACAGAACGAAAAATTAAAAACCAAAAAAAAAAAAACGCAAGTGATAGCGGCTGAGCGGTTGACCGCACATTGGGAAAAGTCTGGAAAAGTCGAATAACTGTCGATCGGTTGACAGCATGAACTAGCAACGAAGACGTGGGCCGGCCATGTAATGCAAGTGGGGTATCAAAGAAATGCATGATTAGGGTTAAAATGTTTGTACAATGCGAAATAGACAAGTCTAGGCGCGAATCACGGCCTTCGTAGCCGATGGGGCACGTCGCTTGCGGTCGGGAACGGCCCTGCGCTTCTTGCATTTCGCATTTTCCTTTTCGATGGTGGCCACTTGCGACACGCGCAATGCTTGCTGTGCGCGTGCATGTGCCTGGACCTGCGCGAGGAATCGCGCGCGGTGTGCTTCCTCTTCGGCTGCGGCGCGCATCATCTGGATCTGCTGCTCGGTCGTAAGGTCGCCAGGGCGCCCGGACTCCTCGACTGCCGACTCTTCGTCAATCGCAGATTCGGACTGGGGCGTCAAGTCGAAGTAAAGTTCCTCGTCGGAGATGTAAGCACTGCCGGACGATACTTCGGCGTCCGTGCTGATCAAAGAAGGCCGGTTGGGCCAGGAGGGAAAAGCGCAGGCGTTGCTCATGCCGAATGCAGTCGAGAAGGAGCACTTGCGCGGTGTAATGTCGAGCAAAGAGTTTTCGGGAGTCGGTGGTGGTGCCGCAGGAGCTGTGATGGGCGAGCCACCGTCCCACGCGGTATCAAAGCTGAAAGCGATTGGATCGGTTGTCGCAGATGCCTCACTGGGAGAGGATCTGAGACTGGCGGCGTTGCCACTCCAGGGTTGGAAGGGAAACATTGGTATCGCTGCCGATTTGGTGTACTTCATTGTGTGAGTAGGTTGATGTGATGAGAGAAGCCAAAGAGGCGGTAGGATGTTGGTATGTAATTTTCAGTGTCTCCAGTATAGTGAGTGGAGATGGTTTGTTTCGCTGATGAGATAGTTCGAGATGCAACGGTGGGAGTAACAGGAGATAAAGTGAAGAAGATCGACAAATCTGGGGAAGGGACCCAGAGCGAGCAAAGGGAGGAGAATGGAGGGAGTAAATAAAGAAATGAGGACAATAACCTCCGTCACGAGTAGTGAATGGCTGAAATGGTGGTGAAAGGGAACCCAGTTCCAGGAGATATGTATATATGTCTGGGCCAGATCGATCGGGGAGTCTGGACTCCCTTGCATCTCCCAACAGATAAGGCGTCGTGGGGGGTTGGTGTGATGCGTATTTTTCTTTTTGTGAAATAAATAAAAAAATAAATAAATAAAAAATGGATTTATTTTAAAATTCAAAGGGAAGGAGGTTTAAGAAAAAATCGAAAATCGAAAATAAAATAATTGGGGGCTCCACCGACAGACAACATGCAGTGAATAAAAGGATCGCCAAACAAAAATACCGGTCGAGAATTCCTCAGACACATAGAATATTCCGTAATGCTGGCCAGTACCCAACGGGGGAGGATGGGGGAGGAGTGACAACTGCGAGTCAAACGCGTCGATCAGGCGGAAGGGGCGTTCCGGCAGCTGTACGATGTATTATGTATGAAGAATCGAGTGGATAGGGTTGAAAGGAGTCCCCCAGGCAAGGTGCACGAAATAGGGCGAACAGAGCCTGACCGTATCTATCAATCAATCCAGTCTCTGTCTGGTTGTCACGGACTTGCTTCATTCATTCAACGTCTGTTGAAAAAAGAAGAAAATAATCATCACATCAATGAGGCCAAAATTATGATCAGTCAAAGGACAGAAGTACCACCACCACAAGTCTTTGACAAGGAGTCTGGGATACGACAGAACAATCTGACAGCAGACCCTTGTGAAGTGACCGTGGATCTATCGCTTTTCTTTTATTTGGTCATGTCGATATAATTAAATTTCTTTTTTTCATCTTCTTTTTGTTTTCTTTCTTTTTACCCTTTCAGCACCGGCCCGCGGGCCGGGGAACATCGGGTTGGGGGGGCGTGGGGATCAAAACGTCAAAGAGTGAGTCAAAACGGAGGTTGATAGTCTCGAAAGCTAATTTTATTTTTCCCTATTTCCTTTTATTTTATTTATTTTATCTTACCTTTTTTTTTCCTCAGAGTATTATTACCCGTTACTGTTACCCGACTGAGAAATGATAAACCCCCCGTACGTTCTGACTTCGATGATTTCTCGGTCGTTGAATCATTGCCCTGGAATTATTTCGGAAGAATCTTCACCGTCATCCATAATCCTTCTTGTCCCTCGCTCTGGAAAGTGTTCACTCATCTCCGGCTTACTGTATGTCTCAGCAATGATTACATGAGATGACTCCTCCCGAATCTTATCGAGTACCACTGGGTTATGGTCAGATGAATTCAATGAAATGATGCAACAGGCATCACTGCCAGCCCCTCCCCAATCTCACGGTGCCAACGTGACGATCATTGCAATTCATCAATCGCAGTGGTTGCCGATATCCCATCACCGCCCTGGATGGCTGTCTTGGGCCCTCGTGCATCTGAAACGGGTTCTTGTGGTCTGTTGTCCAGACAGTTGTTCGTCTGTGCCTTCCAACTTGCGTATATAGCCGTAGCATTATTGAACTGTGCTCCCTCAACCCCAAACTGGTGGCTAACTTTCAGATCAAATCAGAAAGGGGATTCATCACACCGCTTCGATGTCTGACATCCTCGCAGCGGGACGTGCATACATTGTACTGCGGGCAGATGTATGTCCACCTGTATGTCTATCTGGAGGGGTATACATAACTAGCGGTAGGTCACCGCCTGTACGTACCCTAACATCTTTCTTGCTTGGTTATCTGGGTGAGTTTACAGCACACCACACCGCGCATTCCTTTCATCCCACCTTGATTTGGTTCTTTGTGGCGGTCTGAGTCGGGCAATCACCGCAAAGTGGTAGATTTTACTAGGTCACAATAGTTGGATAGATAGTACATAGTACTTCGAATGATTTTCCACTACGCGGTTCGTTTCCAAAATCTCGTCGGCCCGTGCAGACCCATGGAGTGCAAGAAAAAGAAAACATGAAAACGCAGGACAACCTAACAGACTCCTTCGAAATTTGTTCCAGAGTGCCCCCAGTTACATGCGCGGTATCCGCGGTGGAGATCTGGTTTATTTTCTTCACCCTCTCGCTTCATCTTATCAGTTCCTGTTAATTGTTGTTGTCGTGTTCTGATGAACTGGCCATCACGATGGATTTCGAATTCTACCGGGAAAAATTACAGACATTTGGTTCGTGTCAATCGGACAGTCTTTCCACCTCGAGTGATGGGAACCATGGAACGCTGCTTGGGCCCAGGCCACCCCACGAGAACAGCTCGGGAGATCGTTGACCCAGAACTTCCTTTGTCCTGGGTATCCGTTAAACCGCCCGAATCCCCCGCGACCCACTGGTTTCTCCTAAACACATGGACACACTGGTTCTAATCAGGAGTAAATGAATCCCATAGTCGCACAGCCGAGGAAATCCCTCCGTGACAAGAATAGCAGCATGATGGAGCTCCTAGTTGATGATGCGTCCCTGAATCCAACAGACACCGTACCGTACTCCGTAGCCAAAATGGCGGTTCCTCCGGAAATCGCCCCGATTAGGGCAGAGGAACGAGACGGAAGATTTTCTCCCGTTTTTCTCCGCCAGTAACAAGGGTTCAATGGAGACCGCGCTCGCCAGAGTCAGAAAGGGAAAGCAAGACGAACCGCGGGTAAATCCTGAGCCTCCTTTCGCACCGGGTCTGCGCTCCCCTTCAACCGAGGCTATATGGGCCCGTCGCGGCGGTGCTTATTTTAACGGGGAAAAGGGGGCAACTCGTGGCTATTTTTGAGGGTCCTCGGTAGTCGGTCAAATGTCGCGTGAGTCGAGCGAAATCCCGATCAACTGGATCATACGGTGATCGTGCCTGATCATGGAGCTCCAGCTACCAGAGCTCTGGGAAATTGAGAATTGAGCCCCCTATCCGCCAGGACTCAGGGTGTTTTTGCTGCCCAATTGGTTTTCATTGAATGGTTTTTTTTTTTTTTTTTTTTTTTTTTTGGAACATTTTTCACTTGTGTCAGGCTGTCAGGGGAACATGTTCCTGAGAGGTTAGAGCTAAATGATAATTGACTCCTCAGCTTATGTTTTAGAACGCGTACCTCACATGAATGGCGTGCATCACATCACACTTCTAAAACACATGTGCCGACTTGTCTTTATGACGACGTACTATGGGGTTCGATTATTTTTACTCGATACTTCTTTTCCGTAGGAATGCCATATATTCATTGAGAGATGAGAGATATCTATGACCAGTAGACCAGAAGTACGAACTACGAACTACGAGAGCAACATGACAAATACAAAAGGGAAAAAAGATTCATCCACAACGCCAGTTGATAGGTATACCCGGTTCTTTGTGAGCTTAAGTACCAAGGTGCTTTCTGCCTCGGCTGAATCTCAGGGGTCTAGACCGATCGTCCACTCCACTCAATTTTAATCAGATACTATCAATCATTGTGCCATCAATAGTTCAGCTGGAGCTCCATCACAAAAAATAGTTAATCAAATATTACTATTAAACATCTCCCCGGCGGAAAGCACTTCCGTATCCCGCGAAACGTCCTCGACGATCAAACCGTCACGTCGGATTCCTTCTTCCCCACTTCGCCTCCTGGTCAAAAATATCGGGTCAAAACGATCGTCGTCTTATTAGGGAAGTTTTGTCGCCCAGCGGAGGCGTTTGAGACTGGTCGATTACTACGAAGTCCCAGGCTTCCGGGATATGGCTTCCCCTTCCTTTCCCGCAGAGGTAACCAGACTCGGGTATGTCTGCGGGTGATGCGGAAGGAGGAGCCGTCAGTCCCAAGTATGAGGAGAGTGTGGAGATCTCTCACTCATTGGGTTTTGTTCTCCATGGGCTTGGGTGATATTTCTGGGGTTTTGGCATTTCCCAAAACCATCACAAATTCCGCTCTTCTGATTGGTGGATCTATTTATTTTTTTTTCTTTGCGGTTGTCGTAATTTGTTTTGTTTGTGATTCAGCATTCACGGTGACGAAAGACATCACCACCATCTGTCCATTCCTCTGTATCAATCTGCAGAAGGAGCGCATCCAGACTCCTTCCTCGCGATATACTCCTGCGTCGTACATACATCCAACAAACATATATATGCCGGTACTTTGTACCACCGCCAATTCCGGGTGTTCAGGCCCCCACTCCAAGCGTCCGATCGATGGGATCGATCAAACGATAGGTCAGATCCCATCCCATGACCCCGGATACCACCCTGCATTGCCGCCCCGTACGGTTGATTCTGCAATGCATTAGATCCATACTGCCACAGGACTATCTAAAAGCTATTATTAATGTGTGACTTATGTGGTGAGGAAACTTCCCCGAACAGGAGTCATTGTGTTTACCGCCAGGTGCCAAAGTACCATCTCCGCAGGGGAGTCCTTGCCCTACGATGCACCAGCGAAAGGGCGGTGATAGACCGCCTGATCGACTATTGGATCTGATGCTGCCATGCTATCACCCGCAGGATGAAGTAAAGAACACGAGACTTGAGTCAGCGGATTCCGTTTCTTACTACTCATATACGAACTCTGGGGGAGGCGATGAATCCCCAGAAACAAGGAAAACAACAAACCCCAGCATATGACCCATACCACGGCTCACCCACAATACCCCAGACCCGAAGCCAGGTGTAACCCTTTGCGTTTCTCCATCCGCTAGGGATGGCAAAACAAAACAAAAAAAGTCGGGGTACACAACCGCATGTGAGGAGCACTGATCTTCAGTCGATGCGCAACATTCCCGTCGGCCTTGAACGGGTTTTAAAATTGCCACACCACGGTAGCATCTACTTTTCCTCTGTCCAGCTATTCTGGGAATGAAACTGGGGCCCAGCAAAAGCGCACAGAGCACCCTGCATCCAACGGAATGTGGTCCGAGTCCTGGGGAAAGCTTTAAGGTGTTAAGGTGTCGACTCCTTGCAGTTCGATGGAGCAGACGGACTCCTCCTTCCGCTGCCGCGGACTGGAGATTTCCTGGTTCCCGGTTAGGAGCTTCGTGAAAGGGAGAGGAAGGACTTTGAGCTACGCGTCGGCGATGTCCTTCCCCGGCCGATCATTTGCGCTCTGCACGGGTAGAGCAAAAATACTTGATTATATCACAAAGTATAACAGCCACAGCGAGATGCGGCACTGCTCTGAAGTGTGTAGCGGCCTGCAAGCTAATGAGTACAGCACATAATATTGCAGACAGTGTTCCCTCATCAGGCACTATCTATCGACCCAAATCCCGGGTAAGTATTCATGCATAGTGACCTATAAGTCGATTTTGGATCTACATTCCAGCTAGTAGCTCTCCACTGTGGCGTGAAGCTCTGTGGCTTGTATGTGTGTGTGGCTGAGTTCTTACTCAGTCTGGTATGTAGCATAGCTATGGCTGATTCAAACAGGACCTCGGTGCTAAGCGCGATCAGCACTGCCGAAAAACAGGTTTCTCCTCCGCACAGAGACACAGCGCTACCACCACATCTATGCCAACAGCCACCGACAACGAAGGTCAGTCGGTCTATCATTCCAGTCCCTCCATGACCTCACCGAGCATCTCCCTGGCCTCCCGAATACCAGTCACCCCCAGAAAGATCCCGTAAACCAACGCAAATAATATCCGATAAGCTTGTAACCACGGGATCGATGACGAGTCTGTGAAACACACGGTGTAGTGTAATGTAGCATCCGTATCCGTATCCAACAGCGGTGTTATTCATCATCACTCAGCATCCATCGTCTATCTATATAATTTGCAGTGGTAATCCGTACGCGGTGTGGAGGGCCTAATTTGGCTATCAACATGTCAAATGACACCGCCAGTGCATTGTCCAGGATGCAATGAGCCTCCTCGTGTTGTACAAGTGTCTCACTCCTATTTCCCCGCATCTCCATGCTGACAGTATTAATAATATCGGATTTGTTGTCAGAAGTGATGCTGCACGACATCAGCCTTGTGGATGTCCCTCGTGGTTGTGGTTGTTGTCTGGAGAAGTGGACTGACTGGGGTTGGGCGCCTTATCTTTCTTTGATGTTGCTTGATAGTGTTTTTGTAACTATTTTATTCCATTTTCCTTTTATTGTTTTTGTCTATCAATTTTAAAGGATGTATTCTGGTCAATGAAATTTATATCTTCTATTTCCTAGAGAAGTTAATCCTATACAACTATCTGAGTACAATGATGGTCTCACCACAATAACTTCGGATATATATAGGACCACGATATAGGTAATGCACACCCAACACTTCAACCCAGAAACACAGTACCTCGAGAAAAAAAACAATGAAATAAAATAAAAGATATAAAACAAGAAGAATAAAAACAATAAATAATAACCCACATGCAAATAACTACCCAAAAAAACACCCCTCCCCCAGAGATATCAAACCCCCAAAACAAACCAAACCAAATTAAACCAGAAAATCACCGTTGGGCCGCCATGTCACAGTAGGTTACCGAAACCAACGCCCAAACAAAGAACCAGAAACGAAACCCACCCCCTATCTAAGTAAGCGAACTCCACCACCGAATCATTCTAGAACAGATACTAGCAACAATAAGGCGAGCGAAAACGGGGCCTTTCACGTTACTATGCTAAACGGGGCTGTGCCTTGGTTTGGTTTTGTTTTTTTTTTTTTTTTTCCCATTTCGCGAGATGAGGTGAGATATGAGTCGACCTAGGGTTGGGTTACATTTGGGAGGTTAGTTATTATTAGGTGGGGTGGGTTTAGCTAAGCTTATGGGTTGGATCGACCCTCTTTCTTTTCGTGAGGTTACCTAGTCTAGGTAGATATTGATGATAGTGATTGTAATCGTAATCAGGAGGAGGATGAGAGAGTGGGGGTCAGTTACTTTGTTACCTAGTTACCTAGGTGTTCCCACGTTTCCGCGCTGATAAACAGGTAGCACCCACCATCAGCACGTGTAGATTTAACTGGAGGGAAAAATCACTTAGCTCAGATTATGTATTGCTTTGCTTTCCATCCTTCTTGTACGTTGACTCGGAGACTCCGAATTTTACATACATACTAAGTTATCAAGTTATTTAGTAGACTAGGTAAGCAAGTAACCGCCGTAACCACTAAGGTATGATTCATAAACCCAAGACATCCGATGTTATACATAGATAGATATCGACCAGACTGGCAAATCCCATCTACCCATCTACCCGACTAACCGATCGGTTGATCCTAGTCCTTCTAGAACGTTTCACCTCAACTTGGACCGGTTAATAGGAAAATGAGCCAGGCTAGGCTAATACATGCAAACCACCCGCCTAATCTCCAGCCCTTGATTCGAGGAATCGAGCCGACCCTGGTGGTCTAGGTCGTAACTAGGTTTGCAGGATAGCGGTGTGCCATCTTATCTTGCATAAGTGGATTGCGCAATTCGTCATGATTCATACATCCTTGTTATAATGGGCTTTGGTTAACGGGCTGCGTTGGTCGAGCGTGTTGGTCTGACTGCGATATCGCATCCGACCGCTAGGATGGTTGTCGGGTAAGCCGACGGATAGACAGATAGGTGTTTTTAGTTTTGGCATGTACTGTATGTATTCAGAGCATAGAGTAACTTGCCAATTGGTTTGATCTGTCCATTTAGCTATCGGATTAGCTATCGGGTAAATGCCAGTGGCGAGATCTCTTGGACCCCTAGGGCAGTTTTCAGGGGTAGGTCTGTACTAGGTAGGTACCAACTCATAGTGTCGAGCTACGGGTGGTACAAGTCTGGGGTATGTCGGACGATTCCAGTAAACGGCGTGCGTGTGTGCGACGGTGTACATGTGGCCACTACTAGTTCCGCGCATGTGGTCAATGCGTGCGGGTTTTCTTTGTTTACTAACTTTTGTGGCCTTGGTATCTGTTGGATGGAACGGTTGGTTGCACATATTTAGGTTGGTTTGAGCCCTTGGGTGTCGGTATGACAAAGGATGTTGTTTGGTGGTAGAAGTTTGTTTTGGGGCTTTATTGGACTGGATTGTGGCGTTTGTTTGGAATGTCTGTTTGGGGGGGGGGGGGGTTTGGTTTAATGTCAAGGTTGGCTTTGTAGGGCTTTGATAGCGGGAGGGATGGATGAGGTCGTCTTGGCAGGGGGTGGTCAGGGTGTTAGGCTATACTGTTTTTTGGGTAGGTAGGTCCAAGATTGAATGGATTTATTTTCGATGGACTAGGGGATCACTTGGTATTGTTCGGGTGTCTGAAGCAGTCTTTATTGCGTTGTAGATTGAAAGCGTGGTTTGCTTTACACGTTTCGGTGGGAGGACAAGGCTATGCATTGAAAGAGGGCGTAGTCTTCTGTTGAGCTAACAGGGTATTGCTTCAGTAAAGGACGAATGTTATGTCAAACACTCAGATACTGATATTGACCCTGGTGAAAGAATGCCCAGTGAAGGCATCACGTCTCCTTCAATTCATGTATTGGAATGACGCAAAGTAGGTTGTTTTCTGTTACCGATATGCGACTCACAGTAATACTGTTACAGGATGACAGGAGACGTAGAGACATCGCACCCCCATGTAGATTAGAGATATAAGTAAAACCTGCTATTTATGATATTCAGACGATATAAGGGAAGTATCCACCCTGGCCAAAATGAGCTCACTTCAGGTACCTGCAGTACATGCACCGTTAAAGAGATCTAAAAGTCGACTAGACTATCACTACCTCTGAGAGAAGGTGGTTGCAGATCTTCATGGCAGTGTCAGAAACGATTAACGCCTCAAAATTCACTTCTAGGTAGTTGTTCTTGGCTATTTCTACAAAAATTGGTGTATCTTTGAAGTAGGCGGCTAATGAGTTGCATGCTCGTCGTGGGGGGATGAATTCCTGGGACTCTCTCAGCCAGAACGGATTGTCAAGGGCTTAGTTGGGCTTGGATTTATCAAATGTGTTGGATGGTCACGTCGCAGGTATTAATTTAGACCGGAGGCTGGAGCAAGGATATGGTCTTGGTTGCGGAGGTTTGTTTGTTCGTTAAGAGTGTTTGTGCATATGTTTGGGAGTCGGCGAACAGTTAGGGCACCGGGTAGATGGTTTGCGTAGCTTCTCAAGAGCGCAAAGTAGTAAGAAGCCTAGCTAGCTGCCTTCGGTATGATTCCTCGAGAGAAGACGGGCGTTGGAAGCCTTGACTAACAAGCAAGCTGGTATGGGGGTAATAAGGCAAATAGTCGTTAGACTTGAACTTTCGCAAGCTAGTTGAAGGGGGTGATGTATAGGTTGTTGGTTATCATAGACTGGCGCTAAGCTATTGAATACTTCCATAATTCTTGAATCCCTACCGTGATATTAAACATAAATCCACTGGTGTCACCTACAGAGTGACCACAACCTTCTTAGCAGACACCCCGGCTCTCTGCACATCAAGTCCATGCTGAATCTCATTCAAACCATGACCGACAACGACAGGATCAGGCTTAGCCTGAAGCTGCCCACTGGCCAGCGCCTTGGGTACGAACTCACCCCAAACAGCTTCACCGAGCTTCTCATTCGGGGATGAGTTAATCTCATACGCATATACTATGACCGTTAGCTAGTACGCCATTTGAGGAGAGCTCAAAGAACATACCGAACCCGGGAACCAAACCCTCTGGTGGATTATTCCAAGGCAACACAGTCGCTATCTTGGTCTGCCGGCCCAGACGCTCAATGATCGCAGCTATGGGCTTGTAGCTCGCTTCTTCGGAAATAGCATCATAGACTCCTGCAAAATCACGGCCTTCAAGCTCCCTCACTATATCCTCTACCACCGACGGCGACCGGTAGTCAAACGCAACACTGGCACCCATTGCTTTGACGAACTCATGATTAGCAGGGGAGGCAGTGGTGATTACTTCTACCCCCGAAGCAGCCGCCAGCTGGATGGCCGTTGCACCGACAGACGATGCTCCTCCCCAGAGAAGAATCGTCCTCCCAGTAGGCTTAGGATTTGAGGAAGGGAGACTGGAAATGCCCAAATAATGCGGCAGATAGAGACCGGAAGCCGCCGTCGAGATGGCGAGAGGCAACACAACGGCTTGCTCGAAGGTCAATGAATCGGGAATCGCAGTTGTGAAGTTCTCCGCGGCAATTGGATAGAGCTGGAACGCGCCCTGGGCGTTGTCTTTATCTCTGAGACCCTGGACATGTCTAAGCAAGTGTGTCAGTAACCATGAGCCCGGTAGGAGCTTTGAGGTAGCTTACACGGCTACGCGCTGGCCCTTCGTGAAACGGGTGACTCCTTCACCAACTTCCTCGACTGTTCCAGCGACATCTATTCCGAGAATAAAGGGGATGACCGGAAGGAAATAACCAAAGTCCCTGGAAGGTGAGAGGTTAGTTTGGCTTTGGTAAATGACGTGCGCTTGGGGCTTACTGGTTTTTCCAGTCTGCTGGGTTCTAGTTGTATCTGTCAGCGTAGGTGTACATATGTAGGGGCACAGCTTGTACTTACGATGGCCACCGCGTGGCTCCTGATGAGCAGTTGTCCAGGACCGGGTTTTGGCAGGGGCGCAGGGCTAACCTCAAAGGGCTGAGCCTTAGCAGTGAGCCAGGCGGCTTGGTTCTGAGGCATGATGTGGGCGGTTATAGAGGATTTGGGAGTGGTGTGAAGGCGGTAATCTGTAGGAAATGGACTGGTGGGAGCTGCGAAGGTGGATTGATAATGATTGTAATTTACATTAGGATTGTTCACCACTACGATATTTATACATTAATTTTTAAGGATAGTAAGTTGCAATTATAAATGAGTGATTTAAATTTCACATAGATTATTAATTGCCATTGGTGATCAACTAGTGGAGCTATGTATGCTGCTTCAATGCTGATAGGATCTTTCGCTTATGACGTTTCTCAGCCCCCAACTTGATGAATTTATAAGCGAAAACTTTTGATAAAGGAAAATAACACCTCGTTGTTACAGTAAGGGAACGTTGCGGAACATTCGATATCAATTTAAAGCATTTTCTGGGTTAGAATGATGTTCCAAGAAGCATTCGGCTCATGAGTGATGGCTTTCTTGTACAGTATGCGATAATGGATTCCTATCTTTGTCTCTGGATTTTTACCCAAGTTTTATAGATTATGGTTAGGAAATTGTATTTTAGACCTATAGATAATATATACACTTTGGCAATGGAGATGGTGTAGATATGAAAAATCTACTAGGTTTTGTCACTGAAATCTGGTTATTACTCACTACTAGTACAGGTTACAGTGACTGTAGTCTATACTGACAGTGCCTAACACTGCATGACTTGGATTTAACTCCATAATGTATCGGCCCTCGTGGCTAAGGCGTGGATGTGTATCACAGAGGTAGACTACAGCCTACAGTAAAGGAGTAATCTTACTGCTGTTCCATATAATTCTCATCTTTCATGTGCTAACATAAGATTTAAGCATAGTCCCTCTCTTGCTTTTGCCTGTTTAACTCTACAAAGAGAAAATTGATTCGCTGAAATAAACGTATAATACTGTTCCTTGATACACCTAACTTTCTTGGGTTCTGCAGTCTAATATAATGCTATTATCTTCGAATATTTCATCAAGCAGGTCCTTAGGCATTGTGAGAGGCGACCAGATTCCGAGTCTGTGCCAATTATGGAAAATGCATCTTTCCAAACTCTCCCAAGATTATGATGACATGTTCTGATGCGGAATCAAAACTGTTCGGAGAAAGAATTACAATCGAAATCATTGATGAGACACAATCAATGATCTTGCCCAAGCGCCCTCTCCATCCCCATTACCCTACAAGGATGACTTGTTTCAGCCTCTGCGTGGTACTTTCGTTCGCGCTTGCATCAGCCAATAGCTCAGAGACTATTCCTCGCGCCGCTAGTTCTTTCAGCCCACTCATTGTCACTAGTATGCTGCTTGTTCACGTCATAGTTGGAAAGGTAGAGGATGGGGATCGTTTAGTAGACATCCTGCGTAGTACACCTATCAGACAAGGCCAAGCAGGATGGAAATGTGTATATTGGGTGAAAGAGGCACTAAAGACCCTAAAGGCCGACGGCAAGGCCTTGGGAACGAATGTGATTGAGCGGGAAATGGTTCGAAGTGAGGCGATGGCATATTGCCAAATAAAGAAAGACTGCATCGTTTCGATGGCCAGGGAACTTCGGCACAAGAAAAGCCCCAGCCTATGATCTGATTAAGAGAAAAGAGATCGTTATTCAAACATGCGTATTCAGAAATCTCCTAAATATTTCTGACGAGTGCGTTCCATTGCTAGCTCTCCGGGCATAAGAATAAGGAATTCCTCAAACTCATTAACCCCAAAAATGTTTTGTGGATTGACTTGATAAGCGGTAGTATACTCCCAGTGTGAAGGATACCAACCAGCACTTTCCCAATCAGCAATTCCAACGATATTGTCTCCCCCAATTAGGATATTAAGGCTGCTGAGATCGCTGGGAGTAAATTCTATAGGCCGTGATTTATCGTGCTGGTTAATAAGCCCCTGAATCTCAAGATTCAGACCAGGGTCAAATTCAATGCCTTCTCGTAAATGCCGATGGGAATCCTGCACACATGAGAAGGGACCAAAGCTTAAGGAAGGACCTGGTAATCGGCAGTCAACCAAGGATCCGCCGTCAACAGAAGCTATTTCTGTACTCGGAGCTGGAAGTTCTCGCATCTCTTGTATCATGGACTTCAGTCTTGAAAGCAGCTTAAGCTTCGATTATTTATTTCGTTGCACCCAACCAACTCCAATCATATCCCCTTGACTCTCTCCATCAAGGCGTAGACCTGGCCATGGTGTAAACGCAGATGTTACCTTCGGAACATGGATTGATGTATGCTGTGATACAAAACGCGTTGTAGAGGCCTCAGTCAAATGCACATGGGAACCATTCAATTGCAACTTCAACACGTCATTCGAGGAGCTGGAGTCGCACCACATAGAGACCTACTCGTTCGTCAGACTCCTGCATAGAGATTGTAGAGATAGAACTCTTGGAGGGCTGTATCGCGCTTTTCAGCTATATGACGATTTGCTTTTTAAAATCAATTGCAAAAGTAAAGGCTCTGCTTAAGCATCGTGATGGGCCTCACAGCTGGTCAGTTACAGGTGTCGAGATTATCAATTGGTTTCAGCAGATTTTTTGATGTCTACACAAAATGATTTATAGCGAGACTAGCCAGATAAATACATCATAGGCAAGGACCTCTATAACTTCTAATGATTCAAGTAGCCATAGGCCTTCAGTTTCCTAGCATCATGCTGAATACCCGATTCGATTGAGTCTACAAAACATGCTTGGAGATAGATATGGAGATGGTACGGCTAATTACTAGGAGCTTGTATTATATTTAATATCCAAGAAGGCAAGATGTCACTAGACTACTAATTACAATTAATATTATGGAAATATAGCTACTGCATATTCACTAATTATATACACAAATCCTATGCTTTCGTATTCACACCTTTCACTTCAATAGTGCTCTATTGTTCAGTCTTAGGTACGGGGAAATCTCCTACAAAAGAGTTTGAAAGGTCATATTAACTCCTTGTGAGCCTTAGTATGAATGCAAAAATTACAGAAAAAAATCTTTGTAGATGCCTTATTGCCAATCATCAAGGCATACATACTAGACCTTTGGTCATATTAGTTTCAAGCCATGCGAAGATATCACCACCCTGCAAGTCTGATCAATTCGAAATCGTGGTCTGAGTCACGAACTGCAAAATATCATCCAGCAGCTGGCCCTTATGCGTGATTTGCAAGGCTAGTAAAGAAGGCACTGTTAGAAATCTGGTATATCAAGGATCATGCTTCAAGACAACGAACCATGTGCACCCTTTTCATAGAGTTTAAGCTCCATCTTTGGTAGGAGCTCCTTCAATATCTTCGCCGTTGCTTCGTATGGAGTACCCGTGTCCGAGTCACCATGAATACACAAGATAGGGGGTGCAGCTGTCTCTGACAGTTTCACCAGTACACCAGTGAAATCAGTGTGTGGAACAATGACCATACACCGCTCAAGGGCTAGTGCATCAGCCTCTCGCACGATGCTCACGTAGTGCTGCAGTATGGGACTAGAAAGCTCTGCTTCTCCAACAAGCGAACCCGGGAGAGCATAATTGACAAAGTCAGCTCGAGAGCTACGAAAGCCATCCAGAATTGAATCCCAGACTGCCTGCGATGGCGCTGAAGGATTGTCGGGCGTCTGGAGCGGGTATGGAAGGGCTGGACTGAGCCAGACGAAGCCCTACATGGCAGTTGTTAGTCTTGTACGATGCCTTTTTAGAGAAGTTGACGTCTACCTTGCAGTTCTCTTGAAAATATTTGCTGCGTGAGTGAGCTAGTACACTCTCCCCGGGACCCATACTCGAAGCAATGACGACAAATGGTCCTACACTCAGCTTTTCCAATAGATAGGCCGTGTCATCGGCAAAAACATTGTAGGTTATCAGGGAGTCGGTTGCTTGATCTCCGTTCCAATCACTGTTTCCGAAGCCACGTCGATCGGGTGCGATGCATCGGAATCTGTATGTCTCGCATAGGGGAACCATCAGCTCTTCGTACATTCGAGACGAATATGGCCATCCATGGAGGAACACCAGGACAGGCAGCTTCTTCGTGTCATATTCCTTGTTCACCCGGAATGCCGTTGAACTGGGAGAAGAACTGGGAGAAGGTTTGTAATCGCGATAGAACAATTGTGCTCCATCGAAGGGGCTAGAAAAGCGTGGCATGTTTGGGGATGAAAGTCAAGGGCAATATTTCGTATGAGAATAGGTTTATTTGGGATTGTGAATGCAATAGCATTGAGGGATATAGAACACGGTGGACTTAGCTCTTCTTATATGCGACGCAGCGACAGGATGTGGGATCTTTCTGGAGAGTGACTCTTTTCGTATTTTCTTTTAAGATTTCCTTGGCTAGACACAGTATGGCTAACGAAATGCTCATACGAGACATTAAACAGCTATCATCAAATCAGTTCTACGTCAATAGACCCATTCCATGTCTTTACATGTTTTAGCTGAAAGCTAAAACACGATTAAAGGAGCTACCCATAAATGGAATACGAGGTGCACCACATATTGCTAAACCTCTCTAGTAAAATGGCCTTAGCGGGTGAAAGAGGGTCATTTCAACAAAGAATTATCATAAAAGGTGCGCATACGACACCATGTACAAGTTTTCCCCGAGGAGTATGCCTAGGAGAAAACTAGCGCGGTGGTGTTGAATGACATTGAATATTTTGACATAATTGATTAGTGGTGATAGCGGATCTATACCGAACCGACTAAATTTAACTTTTCTTAGGAGGGCGATGTCTATAGTCTGAACCGTTCACGCCGATAGAGCTTGCCACGAGGCCAAACACCAGCACGACGCCTACCGACTGATACTTAATATCCGGAGAACACTCGGTATCATATGCACACATTTCCAGCATCTCTACAAGCATGACAGTTTCAACAGTAACATTGGTTTCGATCTAGAATCCATGGCGTCCGTATTCGCATCATGTTAACTAACTTTGTGCCCTCCACAGAGCAAGTCGAGACTCTAAACAGATTCAATATGTGTTATACCACGCTCCTCTTTCTCGTAGTTTCCCCTACAGCTAGAGACGCATGCCACGCACCTATTGCCAATCCAAGGACCCGGAAAACCTGCCGAGGAAAGTCCCGGCATACAAAACTGCCAATTAGCAAAACACGCTATTAGCCGCCGACAGAGGTTCTACAGTTCTACTACCTAAACCACCATTCATATTCATTGACATTATTGATCTAATAGATTAAGATTTATTGTCCTTCCGCTTCCGAAAGTTGGCGTACACTATCGTCCAATCGCATAATAAACGCTCCAAGCTGAACGTACCCACCATGGCCCTAAGGGACTGAAAGTGGCCAATACGTACTCCATGGTGGGTCGAACTGTGTATCAGCGCCAATGGAGAAGTTACTGGGCCCATATCCATGCCAGGATAAACACTCCTAAAACGAGTGAGGTGCAGATGGACTCCGCCTCAACCACCAGGGGTACAGGACAGCCTCTCGCAGCCATATGGGCAAGCGCTTGCTGTTGTTCACAAAGATCTTTGCCTTGGTTTTCTCTGTTCTCCTTTCTCATGTCCTGTCATATCATGGTAACTTAATCCTTATTCCTGTCCTTTTCCAGCGTCTAGCATCGTGACAATCAGTTTTCCACTACCATGTTAACCAAATCCTGTTTTGCCATGCACGCGGGGGGAATAGAGCTAAACACCGATGTTGTCCCATGCGGCCTGACGGACACCACAAATCCCAACGTCCCCTGTTGCCCGAAAGGCCTGTATTGCATGAGTAACTCGATCTGCTTCAACCCGAATCGCACAGGTGGTCAGCAATACATAAACGCCGATTGCACCGACCAAACAACGCAGGACCCAGCCAGTATAACACGGTGCGGTGAGTCTGCAAAAATTCCTACCTTGGGTATTTCTCTTCCGACGGTCAAGGTCGCTGGGCCTGCTGCACCCAGTACAACAACGGAACCACAGACTGTAGCCAACCCACCGATGACCAGTTTCCCGGTCCTTCCCCTTCAAAGCTGGCGACTATTGCCTATATTTCGACGGACGGCACCCCGTCCTATGCGGCCACCGCTTCAATAGCCACTGGAAGTAACACAGCCGCTACTACTATATCAACATCGCCACCATCAACATCGCCGTCATCGTCATCTTCCTCAGGAATTGGAACCGGAGCAGCGGCGGGAATCGGAGTAGGTGCTGGACTAGGGTTCTTTTTATTGCAGCAAGTATCGCATTCTTGTGCTATTGTAATCGGAGGCATGTGCATGCGAAATTGAAGGATAACGGCGACGCAGTCACTTCACAGCCCGAGTGGTTCTCGGAACAACAACAATCACCGCAACGGCGCATGGCATACGAGCTGGGAAAAACAGAACCTGGCCCTAGAGAACTCGACTCGCAACAGCTTCATGTATAGCATCTGTTCTTTGAGTGTATACTCTATTGTAATCTGACTCTTTGCTATCGTCGCTCTTAACACTCCTTCTTAACACTCCTTGGAAGGTATTGTTTTAATGATTTCGAAGTGCAAAGAGTTGAAGATTGACGCTGGTTAACTGTAGTTTGTAAACTAAACGACTCTGAATATGTATGCGAAAGGAAGTTCCATCAAGGCCTCTTGGAGCTAGCGGTACTTCCACAAGTAGCATTTTGCCTCACCATTGTCGGGGACACTAAACAACACGGCCGGAGAGGAGGGAGAGAAAAGAAAGAAAAGGAGATAAGAAGGATTGTACTTATATGTCACAAGATCCCGTGGTTCCGTCAAAATTACACAGTTTATTGTTTACTTTACGCGTCCATATCTTTACTGAGTCAGACAAGATGAAGCATTCTGAGGCCGGCTACAGCAATTAACGAAAGCTAAATAACCATAGTCAAAGCTATTCCTACTATGAGGGATATGCCTCTATAGTTGACGTTTTAAGTGAGATTATATAGAGTCCCGCTTAAACTGGAAAGCGGTGAACACTGGTAAGCTGCCTGAGTATGTGGGCCTCCCTTCCCGGAAAAACCCATTTCTCCAACTCCGACAAGTTTTCGCTTGCATCCGCAACAGAAAAGCAGAAGCTCCAAGTTTTACCCTCATCATATCTTTTCACTCCGACCCATTGTCCTGATATGGCAAGCACACTCCCAGCCCTGGCCATCCCAGGCCAACGTCTGGGTTCAGCATCCTCCTACTCAGCCGGCCCCGGTACGCACGTGCAAAATGCCAACGTCCACGCCTCCATCGCTGGGCCAATCGTCGTCGAACCGGCGCAACCAGGCTCAAAAGGCAAGGCTACACTAAGCGTCTCCCGCTCCATTAGAGCAGCCAATGCCCCCACAAAACCCGTAACCGCCGTCAATGCCACGACCGCCAAACCCAAAATGAAGTATAACACCCTCCCCACCGTCGACTCAGTGGTTCTGGCGCGCGTAACGAGGGTCCAAAAACGCCAGGCGACGGTGTCGATCCTCGTCGTCCTGGATGAATCAGGTAGCACGCAGGGTGTCAATCCGTCCCAGACAACGTCGGACAACGATAACATCGAGGCGATTCTCAGCTCCGCTGCTAACCCGGAGAACCATAGCAATTCGGACGAACTGCGGTTCCAGGCACTTATCCGGAAGGAAGATGTGCGTGCTGTTGAGAAGGACCGCGTTGTTATGGATGAGATGTTTCGCGTGGGCGATATTGTCCGTGGGACGGTTATCTCGCTTGGTGATCAGAGTTTCTATTATTTGACTACTGCGCGCAATGATCTGGGCGTTGTCATGGCGAGGAGCGAGGCGGGCAATATGATGTTCCCTGTTAGCTGGAAGGAGATGAGGGATTCTGTCTCTGGCCAGGCGGAGTTGCGGAAGGTGGCAAGGCCTTTTTGAGGGCGAGCGGGGGCGAGAGCTTGAGCTTGTCGGTGTAATCCTGCTTGCTCTGGCGAAGTATTTTCTATCATTTATCACAAGCTTGAGAAAGGCTCTTATGTGATTCCCTTTTCTCGGTCCTTGAGAGGCGCGTGTCTTGCGCTGAGCACTGGAGAGATCCGTTGATCCTCCTGGTTCTGGGAAAACGTTACCGTGTCTTGCTCGGAGCTATCCTGAACAGACTCTATGGGACCAGAGTTGAGAGGCTCTGGAGGCTTCCAATGGGCGGCCACTTTACATGACACAGTTGTACATATTGAAAGTACTGGTACTCCGGTACTCTATACCCTTCGCATTCAATGATGTGTGATGAGTTACGAACAAGCTAATCCAAGAGAATACAATGACTCTCTGACACTTCTACGCGGTCTCGATAGACTAAGCTCGCAATTTGCTTTCTGCACACCTCCCATAGTATCCATGGTTCTGGCCATCCAATGCTGAACTGTGTTTGTCAACGGAGGAAGATTAATGGCATTTCGCGTGGAGTAATACTCATCTTCACGACCCTTATTCTAATTCTTCCATCTGATCTACTTCGGATTGGAATTGTTTTGATTGGGGGTACAATGATATCAAAGCATCTAGTAACTTCAATATATGCATCACTTATAATTTCCGAACTTTTCTCTGTACAATATGTACAACTGTAAGCCAAACGCAATATCCGATTGCTTTCTCTATCATACCGTAAACCCATCCCAAAATCAAAGAAAACCCCTTTTACTTCTTCAACGTCTTCTGCTTCTCCGCATCAATCAACTTCCTTCCCTGAACCACCAATCCCTTCCGCCTCCTCACGGCATCCATATACCGCTTCGCCACGTTCTCCCTGTCAGCCAACTCACCCAGATCTTCCAATTCTTCCTCGGTAGCCGGAACCCAGAATGGATCCTCGTCAAGAGCTTCAAAACCAGCGAAGATAAGCTGGGGTTGTGCCGCGCCTGATGTCCGCTTACGGATCTCATCGGCGAACCCAAACGATTCGGCAACGGGAAGGAGCGCAAGAATCGTGAAGAAGGGCGTACCTTCCTTCATTGTTTCTGAGAGGATGCGGCCGCGGCGTCGGGTTATCACACCGTACACACGACCGAGGACTTCCGCTGCTAAGGGTTAGTAATGTCTTGTATGATGGGATAGGATTAGGAGTTGCGTACTGGATGCTTGGATTTCACAGCTGTACATGGCAAGCATGATCCGGGGACTCCAGTCCAGGAATCCCTGGGAGATACTCTCACGGACTAGTCTAATTGCTTCGCCGGTCAAGCGGCCAAGATCGACTTCTCCCTCGCCGGCATTGACGGATATTTCTTCCAGGAACACAGCTGTTCCGTGCATGGGCTCTTGACACAGCGGGCCTTGGGCTGCTGCTAACTGGAACGCATAGGCGATCTTGTCGCAGAAGTCTCGCACGATCAGCGCTTCTCGGCTGTTGGTTTCGGCATTGACGGTGGGTTGTTGCTTGAGGTCCTCCAATAGGCTGTTTGGAGTGAGTCTTTGTAAGGAGGGAGATTGTACGGGCTACTTAGGTTAGACTTACAATTTCTCGCAGGTGTTCACTGCGGTTGCGTCGACAAGTATGTTGGGTCCTACCCGTCTTGGGCCGAAGGCAGTGATTCTGTCGACGATGTCCTTCCATAATTCTTTGTCATCTTTGACTTCTTCTTCGAAGATCTTGTTTAATTCGTGTCTGAAGTCTTTAAGAGAAAGCACACTTCCTTCTCGGGCTTCATCTGTTGCATCGCCAGTCTCTACCTGTGGGTTGTTATCCGACGTTCCGTTAGATGCCACAGCACCAGATTTGTCTTCTGCTGCTGTTCTCCGTTGAGACTGTAGTCGCTTGATGGTTCCAACTTGTTTGGTAAAGAATTCCGTCACGACTTCAGGCAAGGGTACAACCCGTAAGCGCATAGTTAACTGTTTCGATGGTGAAACCGCCAACACGCCTCCCCGTCCCAACTCTGGGTTCTTGGGTGCTGCCATTTCTGGTGCACTGATGATAGTTTCTCGGTAGGGAACGATTGTCTGGCCAGTTTGAATCTCACACTTGGCAAATCTTTCACGAAGATCCTTTATGCAACGCTCGAGATGCAATTCACCTGCTGTTAGAATGACATGCTCGCCGTTGGGGAGTACCTCGTACTGCGCGCAAGGGTCACTTTGTTCAAGGAGTCGCAGCCCGGTGACCATTTTACCCAGGTCCGCAGGATTCATTGGCTCGAGAGCTACTCTCACAATCGGCGGGGTGTTGAGAGAGACACCAGCTAAGTTGATACTACCTTCGAGCTGTGAGCATAGAGTTCCGGTCTTCAACACATGACCCGCAAGACCTCCAATGCCAAAAACAACACCAGCAGGGACAGACCGGAGTGGCTCCAGACTACGTCCCATGAGAAGATATAAGTCCGTAACGGTCACTTTTTGCGGCACAGGTCTCGCGCTGGGGTTCTCTGGCGAAAACTTCGGTGCAAGCACGTACACAGAATCACCAACTGATAGTGTACCTGAATACAGTCGTGCGAATCCAATGAGATGCTCTGGGTCTTCCTTCTCTTCCTGCTCAGGCGGCTCATCGCCATCGTTCAAAGTAACTGTTTCAAGAGCCGATATGATCCGGGTGTATTCATCTTGCTGCTGTTCACCGTTGGCCTCCGCTTGCAATTTAGCAATCTCTTCTCTCTTTTTGCGTGCAATTTCTCTAGCCTCATCCGCGGACATGGTCCCACCGGTTCGCTTCTTGCTTGAGGAAAGTTCACTCTCCGGAATAGCAACCATCTTGCTAACATATGCTACCACAGGTTCGTTTGGCCCTGTCTTGAAGTTAATCATTGCGTCCTTCACGTTCTTCTCTACAAACTCCGCGCCAGGCGATTCCTCGATCATTGCAGGTAACCGAGCTGCTTGCGCAGTTCGAGGGCTAGGAAGATATTCAATAACGGAAACAAGGACTGCGGTGGACAGAGGCAGCCACATTGAGAAAAGAGTAGTCATGATATTTTTGGGGTCCCGGGATCGTAGAATATAAGGAGGGATCGAGATATTCAAGGACTTGGTGATCTTCTCCAACAAGACCGGGTCACTGTCAAGTGTCAGTAGAGTAATACAATGCCAAAACATAGTTTACTGTACCCTTTCCCTTTTCCTCCACCTGTGGTGGCCTCATATGCAGCCCAGATACTGTCCAATACTAATTGAACGAACATAGGCTTCAAAGCCCGCCCTTTCAGATGCTTCTGACCGAGAACTCGTTTCGTTTTAGGATCCAAGTAGTAGTCGCCCCAAAGCACCCTCTCAAGAATTGCGCGCTTGATTCCCAGCTTTCTCTCATAAATAGCAGCGAATTGGCGGATGGTGAACGCCCACCCATCGACAGCGCTGCAAAAGATGACGTTGTTCTTCTCAGGCGCAAAGTAGAGGTCCTCATCGTCTCGCTCTACATACTCCGCAGCATCCGTACCACCCTGCGTAGACTCATCATCTTGTGTGTGTTTCTTCGTACGGTCCTTTTCAGCGGCTGCGTTGGCGCGTTCCTCCATACGCTCTCGCCACTGCAAGTCTTCCTCCATTCGCTCACCCTGGTAAAAGCTACCAATGACAGCATTAATCTGCTCCAGCAGCTTGCTCATATGCGAGTAAGCCTCACTAGGGCTCATCTTCAACTCAGTAACCAACCTGTCAATCTTATTAATGACCAGAATCGGCTTTAGCTGCTCGACCCAGCTCTGCCGCAGAACAGTGACTGTCTGACTGCAGACACCCTCAACAGCATCGACTAAAACAATAGCTCCATCGCACAGCCGTGAAGCCGTCGAAACCTCGCTGCTGAAATCGATATGCCCCGGGGAGTCGATAAGATTGATCAAGTACTCTTTAGCTTCTGGAGCCGCGTCGGGGGCAGACCGACGCATCATCGAGAAGAAAAGCGAAATCGCAGACGACTCCATGGTAATGCCTCGAAGCTGTTCATCTGGACGAGAGTCCAGGTAGCGGATCTTCCCCGCCAGCTTGGGTGAAATGATGCCATTAGTGGCGATAAGACTATCAGTTAATGATGTTTTGCCATGATCCTATCATCGGGCAGATTTCGAAAATTAGTCCGGAGTAGCTGTGGATGGACAAGAGCTTATGGCTACTTACAACGTGCGCTAGAATACATATCTGCGAGGGTGGTTAGCGATGGCTGTTTCGATATGGCCGGACTTATGACATCAAAGTGGGATGGAGGGGCAGCGTACATTCCGAATGTCGTCGGGTTTCCGTTGAAGCCGGACGAGATCTTCAACATTTACGACGGGCATTTTGGGAAAAAGGCTGGTGTTGATGACCAGCCTGGATCCTAGAAAACCAGTTCGAAGATCTTCGAGTGGTTAGATTACGTTTCGAGCTGGTTTTGTTGTTCCGTGGATTTCGATTTTATGACCAAAATGGAAAAAAAATTATCGTCGGAAAATCTTAAGGATTTCCAACAATCAAAAGCACTGCCGCAAATCTGGACAAAGGCTTGATGTCATGAAGACCTTAATTGCTATATTACTTGAAACCCATTGAGTGTCTAGATCATTTTATCTTGATTGATTATTAATTACCTTCATATTGGTATAAAATATGACGTTTATGCTACTACCGTTGCCTGGACTAGGGGTTCTCCAGATTGTATGAGTCAAGATCATAGGGTGTGACTGGACATTACTCACACTTGATTATTACTCGTCAAACGAGAGCTTAATTTTCTTCTTCTTTTGCTTGGGTTTCCGAGCTCCAGCGTCTTTCAGCTGGGTATCTTTGCTCTCTGTTGGAGGCTCTTCTTCGCCAATAATCTTCGCCTGCTTTCGCTTTTTAGGTCCTCCTATCTCGGCCATATTCTGTTTGGACACAGGCGCCCCTTTCTCGGTACTTTCCTTACCCTCACTGCTCGGGGAAATAGTTTGCTCCTGGTCTGGCGTCTCTTTCCCAGTGTCCTCGGCTTCCTTATTACTATCGCGAACTAGAGCTTCGTACTCCTCCTTGGATATTACTTCGTTGCTCTCTTCGTCAACATAGGTGGGCTCGTCATCATCGTCGTAGTCTTTTTTTAGTCTGGGTCGGGCAACTGGCCGCTCAAGGCGACCAGATGTGTCTCCGTATTGGTTTCTCAGTCGCTGTAAGAATACTGGTTCTTTCGCCTCTGTTGAAGTGTTAGTAGAAGCGCCGTGTGACAGCGATAAGGAACAACGCAGCGTACCATATGCAAGGTTTGATTTTGGGGGCATCGTTAGGGTGCCAAACAGCAAATTGTTAGTCTATGCCTTGGTAGATGAGATATTCCAACACGTCGCTATCGCGACATATAATTTGTAAAGCAAATTGATGGAAGCGTCAAATGCTTCTTCGAAGTTCTTCAACGCGCAATATAGTATGAATGGAGTGGCAGCTTGAATGTGGCGGATAATGCCTCGATGACGGGTCATCCGAGTAGCTGAAGTCGCCTTTGCAATATGTAATACCGTAGAGCTATATCAATAGTTTAAACAGCCAGAAAAGTGTATAGGCATGAGTTCGACGAAAAGAGTGAACCTTGGATTGTATTCATTTGCACCGTCGCCGCCAAGAGATCTGCGGCTAAACCCAAAAGATAAGGGCGGACCTTCGAAAAGTCCAAAGGAGCCGCAGCTCACGCGTTGAAGAGGAACCAACTCTTTCCCTCCCCACATCCATCAATCGTCCAGAAATACCATGCTGTGTGCAAGTGAGTGATAAGCGCGACATGTAGTTATCCATTTTTTGATCAAAATCTGACCGTAATTGATGACAGTCTCGGGAGAGGCACCACAAGTGCCTGTTGTCTCGCCCAAGAGCGGTATGTTGTAGCCTCAAAACGGCACCCGCACGGTATCTAACGTCCCTCAGGCAGCGTTTTCGAGAAGCGACTCATTGAGGCATATATCGCCGAGAATGGGAAAGACCCCATGAATGGGGAAGAGCTCTCTGTTGAGGACCTCATCGACGTCAAGTCTCAGCGCGTTGTTCGACCCCGACCTCCCACCCTCACCTCTATCCCTTCACTGCTCAGCGTGTTCCAAGAAGAATGGGACGCCCTGGCCTTGGAGACATATACCCTGCGACAGACCCTTGCGCAAACCCGTCAAGAACTCAGCACTGCTCTCTATCAGAACGATGCGGCCGTCCGCGTGATCGCACGAGTTACTAAGGAACGAGACGAGGCCCGTGATGCGCTGTCCAAGGTCTCTGTCGGCGCTAGCCGTTCTGGCGCTGCCTCTGGTGATGTAATGCAGGTGGATTCAACTGGTCTTCCTGAGGCGGTTTTGGCTCGTGTTGAGAGCACACAAGCAGCGTATGTCCAAACAGCGCGTTTATCAAGTCAAACTGATCTAATATCTAACTGCAAATAGTCTCTCTAAGACTCGCCGTAAGCGCGCTGTCCCTGAAAACTGGGCGACTAGCGATGCTATCTCCACATACAAGCCCACTCAAAGCAGCGAGCCCCTCTATCCTGGCGGCAAGGCACTGTCTGTTACTGCTTCCGGAGAATTAGCGCTTGTTGGCGGTGCCGACGGCGCTGTTGGAATTTACTCGGTGTCTGAGAAACAAGTCATCCAGAGCTTGCAAACAGACGGTCCAGTCACGGATGCTGTCTGGGCTGGCGATAAGGCAGTTATTGCTTCGTCTACCGGCTCAGTGAAGGTTTTCGAGAACGGCAGTGAGGTCGCTAGCTTTAGCTCTCATGCTGGGGCAGCCACCGCACTCGCACTGCATGCCACTGGCGACATTTTCGCCTCCGTTGGCGATGATAAGAGCTACGTGCTTTACGACTTGACGACAAACTCCGTGATTACCCAGATCTTCAGTGATGCTTGTGAGTGAACGCCGCCCCCGCTTTTGGTATTGGGCACTATCTAACCTTTAATTCCCTTTGTAGCTCTTCTTTCTGTGAAGTTCCACCCTGATGGCCATCTTATCGCTGCTGGTGGCGTGGATGGGCAGATCAAGATCTTTGATGTCAAGAATGGCTCCGCTGCCGCTAACTTCGCTATGTCCGGCCCTGTTAAGTGCCTGTTCTTCTCTGAAAATGGTACATTTATGGCCGCAGTAGCAGAGGACTCTACAGTTGTCTCCATCTGGGACCTTCGCAGCGCACAGGAGGTTAAGGCTCTAGAGACTGGCAACCAGATTGATAATATCAGCTGGGACTACACTGGACAATTCCTCCTCACCGGTGGACCTAGCGGCTTGACCGTCCAGCAGTACAGTAAGGCAACTAAATCGTGGTCCGAGCCATTACGGAGCGCTGTGCCTGCTACTGCCGTGGAATGGGGTGCTGCAGCTCAGAGTATTGTGGCTTTGAACCGTGACGGTGGAATCACAGTCTTGACGGCGCAGTAATAATGATACCTTTCAGGAAAAAGCAAAGCATTATATCTTGTACTTTTAGTTCTTGAATTGATCAACGCTGTTTATTCACCGGAAGTTTACTGTTGGGAGAAGAAAAGACAATAGAATAAATACTACCGTCTTTCATTTCATGTTGGTGCACAAATTTTGCCTGAACATTATTGCCTGAACATTATTGCCTGAACAAGTCAAACAGAATTCTCACATGAATTCGGTGTCGTTCTGGCTAGTATCTTTAGCCTTAGGTCCGTCCTGATGACATGGGTAGCCACCCTTTTTTTTATTTTATTTATCTTATCGGATGTCCAAATACCGGTGGCCAACGATTAGAGAGGGCGGCATATCATGTCCTCTCCACCGCAGGACTCGGCTCCGGACTTAATTACCATTGCTTCTGGCGATTAGGTACTTCTTCCGCCAACTGTGTCGCTCCAATTCTTCTCACTGCATTCTCACTACTACCCTCTCCTTCTCTGGTCACTTGATCCTCGCCCCTCGCCGAGACCACAAAATCGAAACATGAATCAAGACCCAGGCGTGCAGTTTGTGGCTGCACGGCCGAGAAAGGTTCGCCCACATCCCTCTTGTGTCGCCTCTAATAGGCGGGCATTCATTGTGCCAACACTAACATCCATCTTTTACTAGAGAAACCACCAACAAATGTCCCAATCATCCCAATCGCCTAGTCGTCGTTCCTTTCCCCGGAATGGAGAACCATCGTCCTCTAGAGCGCCGCCCACCCAACATCCCCCCTTGCCACCTATGAGATACCCTGGAGATGGCTTCGATTTTAGGAGACCTGTGGCTTCGGCCTCACCGCAGACAGAAGAAGTGATCGATTTGACAAACGAACCAGACTCGCCTCCGCAGCAAAACACTACTCGGGCAACACAACGGCGGCCGAGACAGCCCCGCTTTGGGAGGGAGATCATGGCAGACGTCGTGGATCTGGAGGAGGAACCAGATAACACAATTCAACTAGACCCTTCCAGCAGCCCAGAAGTCCAATTCGTTGGTGCCAGCGTTCGACCAATACTCCCACGACCGACGCTGCCACCACCGCCACCACTCAGAGACAGGGGCTTCATGGGGTCTTCCCTTCTACAAATGCTACGCTTTGGGGGCTCAAGGGGCCGAGCATTATCCGATGAAGAGTTATTATCGAGAGGTCTCGCATGGGGATATAGGGGTGGTCACCGTCACCATCTGGAAGATGTTGAGACATTTTGGATTGGGGATGGACCGGGTGGTGCCATCGATCTCACCATAAATCTGGACATGGACGGCCCAGTGCCGCTGGATTATGAATACCCAGGGAGAACACCTGATCGTGGGTCACGGCAGACCTACAAGCCACCAACCCCGCCGCCGGAAGGGTTTACGAGGAGTCTGGGAGAAGATGACGTCGTGTGTTGCCCAAATTGTGATGCGGAACTCGGTACGGGTGATGAGACGCAACAACAAATATGGGTGGTCAAGCAATGTGGACATGTTCGTATCTCTATGAAGACTCTTGTGTTAGTCGGTTCTAATTTTGCCTCTCAGGTCTATTGCGGGCAGTGTGCCACACACCGATCCAAATCGAACGCTAAAAAGGCGTCTCAGCCTACCAGGCCGTTTTCCAAATGCCAAGTGGCCGATTGTGGGAAGGCCGTTAGTGCACCAAAGTCGATGTTCCAGGTTTATTTATGACACATATGTTCTCTTCTTCGCATGTCTCATACAGGGTTTGTATTATTCCGGTGTTTGGTGGACGGTTTCTTGGTCTCGGTTAGCTACTTTCGATACCCGTATTGCATCGGTTCTTCATGGGATGGATTTTCATTTGGACTGTTAATACAAGCCTCATTCGGTAATGAGATACCGAATGGTGGGCTTGATCAGCGCTATACTAAAGCTCTGCCGACGGCTTACGGTCTCTGGTAACCTTATGATATTTAAGATCAATGCATTTTGTACATACATATGCTAAGATTCTTTGACATAAAAAGCACTGGTTTCCAGAATTAAACAAATCAAGAGGCCCATAATACATTGTATGCATATGATAAGCTGGAAGCGTCGCAATCCAAAACATAACACCATCGCAATAAACCCTAGAAAACACCACTTTACACAGTGTTGTTGTCGCCGTGATACGGGGACCAGATACCTCTGACACTGTCGCTGATACTCGTGACGGGCTTCTTGGTGCGCTTCAGCTTGTCGCCACTGGCCTCCTGCAGCAGTTTCGCCTTCTGGAAAATCTGTTCGGGCTCAAGGTTACGGACACATATCGACTTCTCTCTTCCGTTGATGTAGTGACCTTTAATTACCGGGTGCTTGTGCGGCCGTGGCGATACTCGGATTTCAATCTGAGGGTTGGCTTTGGCGAAGGAAGGAAGCGAGTGTTTGAGGAAAGCTCTGAAATGACCGCAGACATTAGCATCGACTATCAAATTCCACCTGGTAAGTAGAGAGCGTACACCATCCCCCGGGAACTACCGGCCCAGTCGCAGTAGTGAAAGTCCAAACGTTTGCATTGCAAAATGAAGGCGCCCACGCCGTTCTATGAACCCGTTAGCCATCGTTTGAGCCCCGGGGCGAGTTCCCCTGTAGTGTCAAAACTTACTCTAGCAGACGTAACTGCTCTGATTCCTTGTACAGGCATTGCTGCTATTCTCTGTATGTTCGCTGCTGAACGTTAGACACCCGTGGAGCAATACTGTTCCGGGACTTTTCAGCACCGCCGGACCATGGCCGCTGTCATTGGCCCGCGTTTATGTCGGTTACCGCGCCTAGCGGCTTCCAGAACCTCAAGTTAGCTGCCAAGTCACGGAAGAGAACGCGAACTCGACAAACTAGTCGTGCGGCATTGTCTCGGATTAATACCACGCCTTTCATTGCTTATATCTTTGCTCATGGGCATTTAGCTCTCACATTTGCCCCCAACTTTATTTCAAAATTGACTGACTGAGGGCTGAAAATGACGGACAAGCTTCCCCCTCCGCTGCTCGCCCTCTTTCAGCCTCGCCCTCCCCTTCGCTATGTTACTCCCATCGACCGTGCGCCAGAGGATTGCAAGAAGAGTACACTCGGCGGTATCGCTCAGTATCTCCCTGAGTTGAAGGAGTATGGAGAGGAATACCCATACAATGCTACAGAGAGCTGGATCCAGCGCAAAATGCGACTGAAGCAGGAGAAGAAAGAGAGTATAGAGAACAACGTGACAAATGCCCTCCAAGATTGTATGTCATTGTCCTTAACGCTGTAGTCGGATGTGAGGGTATCAATACTAACACTTGGCAGATGATCCTTCAAATGACCAGCAAGCTCGAGGCGATCCCTTCAAAACGCTTTTTGTCTCTCGTCTTAGTTATGACGTGAAGGAGTCAGATCTTGAAAAGGAATTTGGGCGCTTTGGGCCTATCGAAAGGGTAATACAATTGCAACCTCTTCTCTTTCTTTTTCCCCTTCCCATACTGATGCGGTTGATAAATCCAGATCCGTATCGTCAAAGACACTGTAACCCCGAAGGGTTCGAAGAAGCCGCACAGGGGATACGCTTTCATCGTTTACGAGCGCGAGAAGGATATGAAAGGTAATACTGCAACGACCAATGTTTTTATTGGTCAAAGGGTATCCCCTCTGAGATCTTTTTGCTGACATAATATTCTTCTGCGGGATTTCAGCTGCCTATAAAGAGACGGATGGAATTCGTATCAAAGACCGACGGGTCTTGGTTGATGTGGAACGTGGTCGCACTGTCAAGGGCTGGAAGCCTCGTCGCTTCGGCGGCGGTCTTGGAGGCCGTGGGTACACCAAGGCTCTGCCCTCTCGTCCTATCGGACCTGGGTCGTTCGGTCCTCCCTCTGGGCCTGGTGGTTATGGCGGTGGGTTCCGCGGTGGTTTTGGTGGTAGAGGAGGCTCTAGGGGTGGGTTCCGCGGTGACCGGTTTGGTGGACCGCGTGGCGGTATTGGATATCAAGGAGGCCGCAATGGGTTTGGCGGACAGGCTCCACCAAACGCACCTTCAGGCCCCGGTGGTGGAAGGAGTGGCGGTTTTGGTGGCAGGCATGATCGCGATCGGGGTGCGACTGGTAGCAACCGTGAACCAGTAAGGCCAAGAGATGGCTTCTCCGACCGCGATCGACGGGATGACCGTGACCGTGATGGTGCCGATCGCCACAGGGACCGTGATAGGGACAGCTACCGTTACCGGGACCGCGAGCGTGATCGTGGAGATAGGTACGGAGGCCGGGACGACTATGCGCGGAAGAGATATCATGAGGATGATTCATACGATGACCCTCGCGCTAAAAGAAGATACTGAATCACCACTTCATGAAGGATTGTTCCCATTCAGTACTCAACACGGTTTGCTGGTGGGTATTTCTGATCCACTCTCCAGTTTTCCATCTTCCAGTTTTCCCTCTCGTCTGTCGCGGCAATGGGTAAGGCAAGGTCAACAAATGTTCCAGGCCCCACGCCTCCAGGCTTGATCATTACTCACAACAGTCCAAGCGCTATGCATCCTCATCTGACACCAGTGCCCAAGTACCTACACCGCCGGGATCTCATGATTATCTGATCCAATGGAGTGGCCGTTTCCCCTACCGGAGAGTCGACATCTACTGGAACCGTACATCTGGTTGCATTCCCCTTCCTCAATTTTCGCGGGCTAGTTTCTTCTTCTGCTTTCTTGCTTGTCTTTTTACCCTGTTGTGTTCATTCATCCAGGGTTTGCACTACTCTTTACGGGGTAAGTATGTACTTTAGGTAGTCAACGTTCTAGGTGGATTCATGGTGGGATTATAGCGGGTCAGGTAAGAAGATCAGGTAAGGTTTCTTAACAACCAATAACCGATGCCAGGTATCTTCGTACAGTGTAAATCAAGGTAACGGTTGGAACACCCTTTTTGTCCTTTATGTAGTATCCTCATTTGTAGTAGATTTTGAGCTTGGTATTCATGTATGTCCATCATATGCTCATCAAGCAATGAACAACCTGTAAGAGAAAACAGGTAGCACTCAAAAACAAGAAAAAATCGAACAAAGCAAAGCGCCAAACCTAACTCCAAGAAATGCCCAAAGGATTTCGTCGAGAAAGAAAAAAGATCACTAAAAAAACCTTCAGACTTTTTTTCTATACCCCACTCCAAACTTACTGCCCATCAACCTCCATACCACCAGCCTCCTTCTCCAAAACATTCACCTCACCTGAGCTCCTCGTCCAATAAGCCTTCAACGCAACATGGAACTCGGCAGACGCAATCCCAAACATCTTCAGCAGCGTCGTCTGCCGAGAATCAAGCGTCTCGCCCTCCCGGCAAACAGGGAACTCCTCCTGTCCACCTGTCAACTCAAGCATAACCTTCCCTTTGACAAGACGAGTAGGCACACCCAGCTTGCGCAGCTCAGGCTCGATGGTGTGGCTGACTGGCTCGTCCTGGGAGGCGGGGATCTCGCCGGCTCGCGAGTAGACGATTCCGTTCGGGATGCTGAAGGACCGGGTGCTGACTGTTCCGGCGCGGGCGAAGTCCGAGGGACGGAAGGAGTCGAAGTACTTGGTTACGGACTCCGGGTCCCGGGAGGTGAAGAGGAGGCCGACGGCGCCGGAGAGGAATGGGGTGAGCTTGTGCAGATTGGTGTCTGCTTCGGATTCGGCGGTTTGGCCCAGGGCGACGGCCATTACTTTTGTTTTGCCGAAGAAGAGGCTGGGGTTTTGTTAGTTTTTGAATTTTCTGGAAAATTGAGATTCATGCGACTTTCTCTCTTTGGTGAACGAGAAAAAGTGGAATAATAGAAAATTAAGAGGGCGGCTGTGTCAAGAGGGGTGCTGTGGAGAGAATGAAAACTCACCGGCTGTCAGCAAACTCGGTTCGCACATCCTTCAAGTAGGTGTTCCGCATGTTATCGACTCCGAAGACGTAGAGATGGTCGTACTTCTCGACACATTCCCGGATGTTGGCATACAACCGTCTGGTCTGTTCCTTGTGAGACTTCTTAGCGGTCTTGGTCTCGTGGACGACGCGCGCGCGCTTAGAACGAGGCATTCTGGAGGTGGTGTGGTAGGAGAATTTGAAGACTCAGTTGTTATATTAGTGTCACCCCGGTGTTGTAGGGCGAAATGAGATGTTATGTACAAGTGCTAGAATGGGTCGACTTTGGAGGAATGAAATTCAATTATTTTTTTCTTCACTGATAACAGCCGGAATATTGTTGATGCGGGCCTTATCCGATTAGATCTAAACTGCATGGGGAAATAAGCTGTTGACCCATGCCTCCGCCGACTTGAACATACTGCCCTGTACTCTATACTACAGACTTGGTCGTTGTCACTCTTCCATTAGGTCCATCATGTTTTAGTTGTGGGCTTCTCCTTGACCTCTCTTACTATCAACGCCCCCATCGTGGCCATTGACCGACAATGCTCGATTTCATGGATTATATCCAACTCGCGTTCGCCCAGGCGACAAACTGGAACCGCGACAATTCATACTCGTCGCTAACAGGCACAGCTCAGTGTACGTTCCCAATACCTATCCTCAGCGTGAACTCCTTGAGTCTAACAAAATCCCAGCCCTCCTCGACTTCTCCACCCCCGAGCGCCTCCGCGTGCATCTCTCCTCGCTATCCACTCCCCATTTCGCAACCAGCTACACCCTCGGCACAGTTGGCCTAATCGACGGCTCAGTCTCCTACCTCTACAGTACCGTCCCCTTCACCAACACCCCAAGCCAAAGCGCCTTAATCCCCCTCCGCAAGCTCTCCCCAGGCTACCGCCAAGTAAACCCTCCCACAGCCCCAATCTCACCTCAAGAATGGACCTCTATCCTTGAAGCCATCACCCCCGAAACCAACAATGATCCCCCGAAGAAGGCCACCCTCCTTCACGCAACATGGCACCTCCCCCCGCCAACAACCTTAAACGCCCTCTTCCTCCGCCGCATCTCCCCAACAATGCAACTAACCCTAGCCGTCTGCTCCACGCGCGGGCCCCCGCTCTCCAAATCCGCTCCTCAAGCCTCTCTCCTCACCCAACTCTCCCACGACACAGGCAAATACAGCAACGAGTACCTCTTCAGCACAGACAACGCCCTGTTCGGCTGGCGCGGGCTCTGGAACTTCGGCCCCGACCCCCGCTCGTCCGACGATGCCAGCCCCCGACTATCTCTTCTCTCCGCCGGCGCGGAAGCGTACTACTCCCCCGTCTCATCGCTAATCGGGATGTCGACCGGGCTCAGGTTCAGCACCCTGCCCGCTGCGACGGATGTGCCGGCGTCAACGGCTACGGGCTCCGTGACGGCGAACACCAGTACCCCCATCTCTACGTTTCCGTATACACTTACCTTAACGCTAACGCCGCTAACGGGCTCGCTATCGACTACATACTCGCTGCGTGCGTCGCCTAACCTGGCATTTAGCTCGCGATTTGGGTTCAATGTGTATAGTTGGGAGAGCGAGATGGTGGCTGGGTGTGAGCTGTGGCGGAAGTCAAGGAAGCGGAGTCTTGCTGAGGAGTCAGAGGATGATGGCTTGGAGTGGGCTAGGCGGAAGATGAGCGCTTCGGAGGGTCTTCTTCCTCTTCCTCCATTGCCGTCTGTTAATGATGAGGCTAGGGAGACTCAGGAGGAAGAGGCTACGGACTCTGTGTTGAAGATCCGGGTTGATCAGTCGTGGAATGTGAGGCTACTTTGGGAGGGGAGGGTGAAGGAGTTGTTGGTTAGTGCTGGGGTGGGTCTGGGGCCGAGCTCGTTCTCGCCTTCTTCTTGGGCGACTGCTACGGCTGGTTCTTCGCAGGGTAGTGGTGGTGGTGGGAGTCCGTCTTATTGGAGGGGGTTTGGGGTTTCGGTGCTTTATTCTTCTTGATTGATTTTTGGTCTTGTTTTTGGTCTTGATAGGAAGGGGATGGCTGGGTTGTATAAATTAGATGATTTATTGTATTGATGTATATATATTTGTTGTTAGTATTGTGAGCAGAATAGATGAACAGGATTTTTTTTATTTTTATATGAAATCTCTATATTCGTTGTCATTTGATTCATAGAACTAATTTTGAACTGTAAAATTTGACTGGCGAACCAGAAAGGATTATAACCTATATTCATACCCTAGATCGCTTACAAACGAGCATTGATGATATCGACGACTGCAGGGAAAACGTTAGCATCTCGAAGACAATTTTCCAAAAAGTAACAAGGGAAAGAAAAACGTACAAGCAGGCTTCAAGCTGGCACCGCCAACAAGGAAGCCATCTACATCGGGCTCCTTGGCGAGCTCGCGGCAGTTCTTCTCACTGACGGAACCACCGTAGATCACACGGGTGTTGTCGGAGGCCTCGGCTGAGATAGAGTCGGCCAACCACTTACGGATAGCAGCGTGGACCTCCTGGGCCTGCTGGGTGGTAGCGACCTTGCCGGTACCGATAGCCCTGTAAGAGCGTTAAAATCATGTGTTCGATTCTAATGAAAAGTAGAGGAATGAAACATACCAGACGGGCTCGTAGGCGATGACAATCTTAGCCCACTGCTCCTTGGAGAGCTCCTTAGCGGCAGCATTGAGCTGCTTAGTGACGACCTCGATGGTCTTGTTGGCCTCACGCTCCTATAGGAAATGGTTAACCACGCCATACAGGCCTCCCTCACCGGGAGCGAAAATAGAAAGAACACGTGAGCATACCTCAAGAGTCTCACCGATGCAGAAAATGACGCTCAGGCCACCGTCAACAGCAGCCTTGACCTTACGAGCAATGAACTAGTCCAATTAGCGAACCCAGCCAACCCAATTGCTAGCGACAAGGAAGAAAACATACCTCGTCGGTCTCCTTGAGGATGACACGGCGCTCGCTGTGTCCAATGATGGTCCAGTTGATGTTGACATCACGGAGCTGCTCGACGGAGATCTCACCGGTGAAAGCACCGTTGGGTTTGTCGAAGACGTTCTGGGAAGCGACGCCGATCTTGTCGCTGGCGGCCTGGCGGGCCGGGATCAAGTAGAGGGTAGGAGGGGAGACGACGACCTCGGCGGATTCGTCCAGCTTGGCATCATTGAGGTTTTTGATGATGGAGGCAATGCTATCGGCAGTGCCGTTCCTGTTTTGGAAGAGAAAAGAGGGAGTTCGTTAGCTTTCTGGTGGTTTTGGTGACATGGCTAAAGGGGCATTGCGGGGCAGTTGTGGGTGGTAGTGAGGGTGATGTCGTACATCTTGAAGTTACCACCGACGAAGAATTGGCGAGGCATTTTGAATGATGTGTGTTTCTGAGAAGGGGAGAAGATACAACGGACTTGGTTGAGAAATGACAGGGTGATGTTGAAGTTGAGGAAGAGAAGACAACACAAAGACCAGAGATGGGACGACGGGGAAAGCGATGACATAAAAGGCAGAAGACGGGAGAAAAACGAACCAAATTCCATGCCACTCAATGGCGGGGTCTCGGATGCCTCAGGCCATGAGGCACTGGTGGGGCTTATCGATAAGTGTAGTCACCGGATTCAATGCGCTGTCAAGACATATGCGTTGGCTGAAGATACTACTATATCTAGCATACTAGTACACAGGTGGTGCAGGAGGATGCATTTCACTCTTCCTATAACAGTATGACTCACTTCGCTATTTTGTGGATCATACACACACCGAATGCAACAGCACATCTAGAAGAGAGCAAAGGGTAAAATTAACCACTATACAAGCTGGAATCGTCCCGATTCAATGACGTTATTGGTCTATCCACCGCCCACTCTCACCCGAAAAGAAATCAAGACTAGAAAAACAATGGTCCGAGGGAAAAGAAACAAGACTGAACAGGGTAGGGGAATATTTTGGTAACAGAAGCTGGAAGAAGAGAAACACAAGTTAAAAAAAAAAAAAAAACCTCAATGAAATGTGTCGTGTCCAAAGTACTGTCGAGGATAATACGGTCCAGGGTCTCTCAGAGACATGCGCCGGCCCAAATATGCCTCGTCTAGTCTCTCATCCAACATTCGATTCCGGTAATCCACAAGCTTCTCTCGGCGCTCAACCCTCGCCTCGCGATCATCGAGAATGCGGCTGCGAATGTCGTTGCGAGCTCGTAGCCCACGATATCGATCGTTGGAGCGCTCGGCGAGATTCAAGTCGTCGGAACTGACAGGGGCGTGGATAATCTTCGGGCGATCTCGGGTCTGCCGAGTGACTTCTCGGCTATGAAGTCTCCATAGTTGTTTGTCGGAATCCCTGCTATCCGCCGGGATCACATCAACATAGCCATTTGGGTACTTGGCACGGCCATTCTTGCTGTCTGTTGCGCCTGTGGGCTGTTTCCGGTAGTGGGAGCGGTAGCGAGATAGCCCAGGACGCCTTGTATGAGAGGAATCACGGCGAAAGAGACTCCCACGCCAGGGTTGCGGATCCTCGCGTGTCTCTCCATCGTCTTCAGAATCATCAGTGACTGAGCTCAGGTCGTCAAAGTCAAAGATCTCAGATTCGTCGTCTCCAATGCTACTGGATTCGGGGTTCCATTCTGGCTCTGGCTCCGTACGCAAGTTAGGTGGTTTGACGCTACCTCTTTGGTTGACATCCTCAGGGGAAGGAAATGTCTCTTTTCTTGGATTGTTCATTGGCATACCGGCGACTGGGTTATGGGTGCTATTAATCCCTTGTCTCAGGTGATTGACGGCGGCGCCCACAGGGACGCCTCTCACATGGTCCTGGAGGATCTCAATGGCTGAACCCTTCCCTTGAGCGGCTCTCGCAGGATGAGGCATGTCTGACTGTGGAAATGCACCAGGGACAGAAGTAGCTGGGGCTCCTTGTGGCAGATGAGGTTGGTTAATGAATTGTCTTCCTCCCGATGGGTGTCCCTGAGAAGGGTGAGGCGGCGGCGGCGGCACCTGGTGTTGGAACTGTGGAGGGAGCTGCTGGTGGATGTTGTGCACCATTGGTGGTTGCTGCGCTTGACCTAGGCTAGGCTGTGCCGCCCACTGGACGTTGTTCTCAATGTTCCTATCCATGGGCCTGGGATCATTGTTGACTACAGGGGTGTCGACCTTCGGTTCAGGTCTCTCCTTGGGTTTGTCGGGCGTCTCGAAAGTGACCTGCACTCCATGGGGTGTCTTGGGCCGTGGAGAGGCGATTGCCTTCCCCATAATCACGACATCCATCGATATGGTTTGATAGTCGCCGCGTTTATTGTTCTTGCCTTTCATGGGTCTCTCTTCTTCTTTCACATATGCACAGGTCCATTCGAAACGAGGGTCGCTCTTCTTCAGCTCGCTAATCAGTGAATCCACATGAGTGCGTTTGAGCTTGGAGAGAGACTGATATTGTTCGACGCCGGGGAGCTTCTTCGCCCTTTTCTGGACCAGGTCGAGTAACTCAGTCTGAGTCAGATTAATCTGGGTCCTGTCAATATTGGTCCAGGTAGACTTGTGGCCAGGGATCGCATCTGCCTTGAAAAAGGTATAACCGATGTAGTAGAATGGGGCGCGCGAGTCTGTTTTCTCTGCAGGGGTAGAGTCTGGAACTCTTTGTGGATTACCTGGGATCTGTCTCTCCGTGTTGACATTTAGACGGGCTATTCTTTCGGTCAACTTGGTGGGACTTAAGGGGTCGGGGGTGGGAGTGTGGATAGCACGAGCGGCCCCTGATGGATGAACTCCTGGGTGACCGGCAGGATGGCCCATTGGGTGGCCTGTGGGATGACTAGCGGGATGACCGCCTTGGTGAGTTGCTGGGCGAGTTGCTGGGTGAGCTGCTGGGTGAGCCAATGGATGAGCTTGTTGATGAGCCGTTGGATGAGCTGCTGGATAAAGTCCTGGGTGAACCCCTTGGTAGAGAGCCGAGTAATATGCCGAGTTCACTTGAGGTTGAACCGGTGCATGGTGGTTCGGAGGCACCGGCGGAGCCATATTATTGATGGCCATTTCCCAGGGGAATCCGCCTGTTGCAAGGGCAGAGGATAAAGGGTAAGATCAGATGTAGTAAGCCGTACAAAGAAAAGTAGCAAGACTAAACCAAGTAGATAAGACACTGGGGCATATGATGTTACTAGGAAGGAGCTGAAGAACAAAGTGTGAAGAAAGGACTTCGAAAAAAATATTGCGGTCAAAGCATTAATATATCCTATTATCTAGGAGGGGTAGACCGGCTTTTCCAAGTCCAGATTCGGCGCTTGAGAGCAAACATAATACATACGATATGGCAGTGTTTCAGAATAGGACAAATCCCTGTAATGTACTGTACTTCTGCCTTGCCATCTTTAGCTTTGATGACTGCACGCCCGGCGGCAGGGAAATTCCTAGAGCTCACAAGGCCCTTTGGTGATTACAACCGGAATAAGGCTAGGAATTCTCCTCGAGGTCATTGGTTGTGCCCACCCTCCATTACGCCGGAATTAGATCCAGGAGAGCTGCGAAAACCAGTGCCTTTTCCTCAATGCCCAGAAACACGAGGTAAACAAGGCGCAAAAGCACCCCGGGCACCGCAAGCTACGAGGCGGTCGTCACGTCCTCTTTCTTCTTATCGGTTGGGGGATTTACAGTATGGAATTGTATTGGAGGGGTATCCTCAGCCCCAAAAAGGTGGCTATGCAAGGTTGAGAAGCGACTGGAGCTGAGAAGAAAAAATGAGGATAATAGGCTGCCATCGACCAGGAAGCTGCTCGGAGGTTGGGTAGGAAGTAGGGTATTCACGGTCAGCTGTGTGACTTTCCCTTCAACCTCACAGGTTGTTTTCTTCAGGCAACAGGCACTTTTCATGATCTCAGAGGTTATACTATAACGTAACCCGTCAATCGTTGGCAAAATTCAGGATGAGTCTTTATTTTCTAACATCAGACTGAAACAAGTCCGTCCATTGGGTTCACAATGTGATGAGCGATGCAGGCGATATGCAGCCAAGACAGGCAGACAGGCACCCATCCCCTAGGAAAGTCAGACAGGAGTCCTTAGCGTCGAGCATTTCAAATCTCTTCTGCTGTAGGATTACGTCCACGGCATCAGATCGATGCAGACAAGCATGTTGATTGTTTATTCAGTGGGTGGAGCCCCGGAACTAAGTGATACTGCTTACATCTATCCGGGTTTGGATGCATTCGGCATTTTGAGATGTATTCTTCTGGTAGGCAAATCCTCAACTCTACAAAGATATATTGACCGTCAGTATTATTCCCACGATTCCTACACGATAAATCTCTCACTCTTTGGAAATGATCCTGGTCGTCCGTGCATAGAAAAATTTCCATTTCCCACCCTCCATCAGTCCTCCTGGGAAATGAAAGTGCCAATGGACATCAGCGTTAATCTTCAGCGCCGACGATCCTGCAGTGTCCCCGCATACACTATGAGAGAATTGCTTTCTGATAGGCCAGAAAAAAACAACAGTCAATCTAAAGGAGGTATACATTACTATTGCATTTCTCACCGCTCTGACTCATTTTTCTCGATGCTCATGAATTGAAACACGGTGGACTGCTGGCAATCCTCCATATGATTCCAAGTATTCGAGTAAGTTCCACGAGGAATTAAAAATATCGACTTGAACTTACAATAGTCTTCTCTCACGTTTCATTTCAAATAGTACTAATCCCTGCTGATAGTTCATGTACAGTGCCCTAGCAGGCTTAGGGCATGTGGAGTCCCTATTGTTCTGCATTACATACATCTGTAGTACTGACTCTGGAGCCTAGATACCCATTGCGGAGCCACTAAAACCATCTGCAGAAAAATTGATGAAAACAGCCGTGGTTGTTTCTCGCCAGACTGTTTCCTATGTGAATGAGCCATTAAACTAGATTCCGTTGCTTCTCTAAAAAAGTAAACATTAGGTTTCAAAGCCAGCGTCTCACGGATAACCGTCCTTGGTGTCACATATCATCCTTGATAAGGATAGTTTCTTTATCAGAAGGATCGAAGCTGGCTTCCCTCTTTGCATGAAGTGTGCTTTAGTCCCTGCGAAATTATCCACTCAATGGCTTCCTTTACTCCTTCAATGAGAAAGCTCGGATTCGAATGGTTACAAGCAGAGTGTGTGTTAGTATCGCAACAGAAATTACCTATAAACAATATTCCGTACTGTAACCCTCGTCAACGGTATCCTTGGCGGAACTTTGTGTTACTGTACACAGAAATGCGCGAGCTCTCACCCAGGCAGGCGATGAAAGCGAGTAAGGTAAGACAGTGCCCCAGACTGAATGTGTTACGCAGACTGGGGGAAAATTGGCCATTCGGATCGAAAGTATGAGTTATGCTTATAGCCTTGTCTCGGAAATATGTTATGGAACAGCCTGGAATTTGCTTATCGCGATGAACTAGGTTAAAGTTACGTTACTATCATGCGCAAAAGGCTTGACAACCTCGTGACACCAGCGCACTCGCATCAGTTGCCCGACTTCGTCTTCTGCGTGGATGAGAATATGAGACTATGAGCCTATGATAGCTTTACGTGCATTTTTTTTATAACTCTCGGGCTTCACGGCATGAGGCTGTTTGGAGTCCATGGAGGGTGCTCCCTATGTATAGTACGGAGTAGTTCTTTCGCATTTCTGATTCCGGCTCAACATGTCACTACAAGGCCACACAAAGGTTAGTATCCGATCACACAGCGCTTGGAGGAAGAAGAGGAATAATCGTAATTCCTCAGTAACCAAGAACGGAATGCTCGAGTCTATACCTATCCAGTCTTAGACAGATATCATGGAGATGGTGAAGGTTGGAGTGAAGTACAGGACTTTTAGGACGCCTTATCATAAATCAGGGCCAGGGATGGTTGGACCTCACATGAAACCATGACCAAGCCATATCCATTGATTCACAGATCCAGGATAAAGGTTCTTTTTGCTCAAGTCTCGATGAGTAGTATCATAGGAGTTTTCTCTACTCCGGAGTTGCTTTGTGCCTATAACTCGAGGTGCTTTCATGAGATTGATATGGGCTAGACGTTTACCGAAAAGTAACCAATCAGAAGGGAATAATCAGGTGGTGGAATACCAAGGTTGAACAGATACTGTTAAATAGTTGTGGATGCTAGATCTAGACCCTAAATCTCCAGTAGTGCCGTCAATGGAGCATCTTGAATCTACATCAAATGAAAGTCTACTAGATACTTGAAAACTGTTGGAAAAGGACTGCTTTGAGATCATTTATATTATTTGTTGCGAGACAGGAGGGTTCGATGGTGTACCTGATAGACTATATTATAATACCAGGTGGCTGATCCCTTGATGCCGCTCTTTCATAGTGTGGCTCCGGCTATGGAGCAAGAATCTCACTAATGTTTAACAGCGTTCTCAAAGCAATTTAGTGCAAGGCTGGCTGTAAAATGCCTAAAGGACTCCTAGTCAGAATGTAGGTCTGAGAGGGTCTAAGCTCGATGAGATAAGATTGAATCGCATTAACCTGACATATAAGACGTGGCTTCGTGATTGATGCAAGAGTCGGCCTTTGAAGGATGAAAGTGAGGCTTAAGAACAAACGAAAGATAAATTAAATAAACGGGGCGGAACTCGTGATCACCGTCGGAGGCTGTCTAGCCTTGCTTGCAGATCGTCATCAGCCGAGCTTCCCCCGGCGCCCACCGGTTGTGCAACTCGAGATTCGCCAACGGTAGTCTTCTGTATCTCTGATGGTGTCTCACCCAGCTGTTCGATAACAAAAGTCAGCCGGCTTTGACTATATTGGAAAGGAGGGAGGATATACGAACCGCTTGGCTAAGATCTACACCTATTTCATCCAGAACTTCCTTGACGATGTCTTCGCTTTCGTCCTCCTCACCCTCCATCCCGGTTGCTTCGTCAATTGCGTCATCCATCATTTCTTGTCGTTGATCCATAATATCATTTTCTCGTTCAAACTCCATGGCAATTCGTTGCAGTGCGGGAAGGTTCATTTGTCGGTTCATACTACCCAACAGCATCGTTGCACCTTTCATAGACTGCATCATCTGCTCGTTGCTTCGAACGGTCTGCACGAAAATGTGTCAGCACAGGGCTTCTGCTAATTATCCACCGTGGAGCTATCGTACCTGAATGCGAAGGGAAATCGCTTGAAGTTGTGTGCGCATTTGGTAGAATTTTTGAATGTACCTAGAGAGAGTGGAAGTCATTAGATCAAAGTCATGGTATGAAACACCGATGTCTCTGGCAAACATACCGTCTGGTCCTGACTAAGTCCTTGGCCTGGATCTTGCAGGCTCCAACCTGACCATTCTTCGCGCTCTTCTTGATGTCCTGTACCAATTTCTTTTCCTGGTTTTCAAGCTTGGTCCTCTCTCTATCCAATTCACGTTGTGTTCGGTCGAGGGCCCTTTGATGTTTGCGCAGGCGCTCTGCTGGCGTCATGCGCTTTCCGAATGCCCACTCGATAACCTAGACAATGAGCAGCGTAAGCGGGGAACCAGGAAAAGCGAATAATAACAGAGGTACTCACATTCATTGTGACGGGTTGAGAAACAATCGAAAGTAAAAAATGTTGAAGATATGGTCCAAAGCGTATGTGTATGAGGGAGGGGAGGATAATGAATGAGCCAACGATGCGGAATATGTGATTCGATGCGAAACCCGCGGTGACATCAAAGGCACTAGAGAAACGGACGATACGCCGAACGAGCGGATCCCAACTTGATAAAATTACAGTACGGGGCTAACGGTCACATGGCAGCGACCAACCCCTTTTGGGTCATGGTCTTGGGAATTTATTTCATGCTCATGTAAGCGGGTCTCCCGATTGACAGAAAAACGAGTCCCGTTTCATCGCATATCGCCCCCGGTATTTCGACATCCATGCAACGCGCATCCTTTTCGTCATGAGTCAGGAGTATTTTCCCGGCACTAGCAGCTCGTCTGCCGGAAAGGGCTCGTCAAGACATCCTTCTGCGGAGGATGACCGCGAATACCCTTTCTTTCCGAACGCCCCGCCGGCATACATGACCGTCGGAAATGGTTCGACCTCGGAGAACGCCACAGCCTTGATGGCATCATTAAATGAAGATTCGGGGTATGGGGGGAGTATCGTGAGCGACAACCTGATGGATACTGAAGCTCGAAGCGGATGGAGGGCAGATATGATGGTAGATCAACCAACTCCAGTGCATACTCCAACACTTCCAGGACAGTGGAACCCGGCAGGTTTGTCTCCCTCGATTTATTTAACACAAGGGATGTAGACTCGTGGAATAGCTACTGACATAATCTTTGTTGTAGCGGAACACGAGAAACAGGTCCTCGCGAGCCATGTTCATCAACTCCTCTAGTACGTTCGCGGAATCTACAACCCAGTCGAACGAGAGTACTAACCGCCCTTACAGTAATTCTAACAGGACGAAGCTCGGACGCGCTATCTCAAGGACCATCGATACTTTGAAGGAACTGCAGGACATGAACCGTCAATGGCCTGCTCATTACCCGTCGGTACAAGGCGCTCTAGATTCTCCTTCAGACCGACCCGCTTTGCGCCAGGCGCAGTCGTACTTCGCCGATGGAAACATTCAACACGGAGGTTTCAGGCCGGGCCCGGTTAAGCGAGCGGCAACGATATCGAATAGCGACGATCTGGATGCGGCGGAATCGAGTGCCGCTGCGGAGCGTCGACCACCGCCAGAACCGCGGCTGATGAGCCCGCAGATAGCGCAGGAATTTTCGATCCTAAAGCTAGACCTAAAGCTAGGTGCTCTATCGCAGGTGGAGTTGGTACATTCATTGGAAAAGGCTTCAATCGCGTCGCTTCTGGATGGGAAGATCGGTCAGAGCATGAGGCACCTTCTCTTGCTGCGCGACAGAATTGAAGATACGTCTAGTAAGGTCCTGATCACCGGTGACCTCAATGCGGGAAAATCAACTTTCTGCAATGCCTTGTTGCGTCGTAAGGTATTGCCTGAAGATCAGCAGCCCTGCACCAGCATCTTCTGTGAGGTCCTCGATGCACGGGAGAACGGTGGTATTGAAGAGGTGCACGCTGTCCACAAGGACACAAATTATAGTCGCAATGATGAAAGTACATACGACGTGTACCCTCTTACTGAGCTCGAGAATATCGTGATCGATAACGACAAGTACATGCAATGCAAAGTTTACGTTAAGGACGTGCGAACTATTGACGAGTCTCTACTGAATAATGGGGTTGTTGATATTGCTTTGATTGATGCTCCTGGTTTGAACTCGGACTCTGTGAAGACAACAGCTGTTTTCGCTCGACAAGAAGAGATCGACGTCGTTGTGTTCGTGGTTTCTGCCGCTAATCATTTCACACTCTCGGCCAGGGAATTCATACAAAACGCCGCAAAGGAAAAGGCATATATGTTTATGGTCGTCAACGGATTCGATCAGATTCGTGACAAGCAACGGTGCGAACGAATGATCCTGGATCAAATCAACAAACTCAGTCCTCGCACTTACAAGGAAGCCGCCGAACTGGTTCACTTCGTATCAAGCAATGCGGTGCCTGTTGCGCCACCCATGTCTGTGGAAAGCTCTGGTTCCGGTGGTGGTGGTGGTTTTGATCCTGATGGGGATGATGACGACGACGATGATAGTAAATCTAAGGGCAAAGGCAAGGATAAAGGAAAGGAGAAACAAAAGATCCGGGACTTTGAAAACCTCGAGAGCTCTTTGCGACGGTTCGTTCTTGAAAAGCGCTCTCGCTCGAAGCTTGCGCCTGCCAGGACTTATCTTCTCAACTTGCTTGGAGACCTGAATTCACTTGCTACTGTCAATCGTGACATTGCTCAGTCAGAACTCAAGCGTGTGACAGAGGAGTTGGCAGAGCTCGAACCGGCCTACGAGGTTGGTCAGAAGAAGAAAATCGAGCTTGATGTTCAGGTTGGGACATATATCGACGATTCATGTGAGGATGTCTATAATCATACACGATCGACCCTGTCAGACGCTATCGCTCGCGTCTCTGAGGCCGACCTTGGTGTTGTATATCCCGGCATCTTCTCTGCATTCCAGTATGCAGAAGATTTGAAAGGGGCAATGCTGGAGCAAATTTCCGCGTCAGCTTCAGCTTGCGAGGACTATGCTCGCATGAAGACAGTGGATGGTGTAGATGCTGTTCAGAAGATCGGTCTTCTTCATGTGGGAGACAAATTTGCGCCATTAAATTTCCGTGCCGATATGATGTTCCGCCGTAGCCGACGCCATACGTTCGCTAAGCAAGTTGAGACTGAAGTTGAACTGTTGGATTTCTTCGATATCGCTGGCATCTGGGAGCGTCAAGAAAAGGTGGCCGGAACAGGAATGGCCATGACGGCCGTTACTGTCCTTGGAGGCAGAGCCTTCGGTGGCATCAGCTGGGTTGATAGCATGTTCAGTGCGGCCAAGTTCCTTGGACCCAATACATTGCGACGCCTTCTGCTTCCGGGTATAATCGCAGCTGGTGAGTAATTCATATGTACCATATCACTGAGAGCAAGAGCTAACTTCTAACAGCCGCTTTGACTACTGCATACGTTCTTTCTACGATTCCCACTACATTGCCTCCTCGCCTCTCGCGCAAGATCGCAGCGGCTCTTGAAGGGAAGGACTACGTGCATTCCAACGCTACCCGGATCTCCACTGAGGTTCGTCGCGTCCTTCGCATTCCCGCCAATAACCTCCAAGCCAGTCTTGCCCAGGACATCGAGGATCTCGGAAGACGCAAGCAGGAAGTCAGCAAAACGAAACTCGAAAGCCAGACTGCAAGCAAATACTTCTCCAATCTCTTCCGGGAGAGTAATGAGAACAGGAGGTCCGTTGAAAGCATAGACCTTGATGGCCCGTTACCCGGTGCAATGGGTGCTCATGAAGCATGAACTTCTGAGCCTTGCCTTACATGTACAAAATAATGATTCTGTATGAGTTATCCGGCCGACTGGTCTTGAGGGTGCTAATTCTGTTTCGCTTCCAAAATATCCTTTTTGTGTATAAGTGTCATTGTTGACTTCGTTCTTTTCTGCCCTCTTCACCCTCACCTATTTCCCCTTTTTTCTTATACACAAAGTTATCATTCACGTCGATAGCCTTTCTGCTTACGCGTGCATTGGCGTTCTTTGAAGAAATCATAGCGTATTGGACTCCCACTCCAACTTGTGCTTTTATGAAATAGTAGGTGGCTAGCTGCCTATCTACATCGTTATCCAAGCAAAGTTGTCATCTTTCCTCTATCGGAAACACTTCAAAACAAATGATGCAAAAATAGAAAGAAAAAAGATTTCCTAAATTAATTCTACCATAACTCCCCAGACGCCATCTCGATGCAATCTATGCCAAGCATAAAATCATCATTAGAACATGAGCACACATGCAAGCCAAGATGAACAGGTTAACTCGGCCAGATCCTAAAAAGTATCCTCCACAGCCTTAGCTGCATTTCTAGTCCTCCGACCAGTCCCCCAACCGACATTCTCCAGTTCCTTCATTTCCCCGATGACCAAGTCCTGCTCAGAAGCCTTCTTAGTTACTCGTTTACCAGCCTGATTGAGGAATTTCTCGCGCATAGCAACAGCATCTGGATCTTCGTAGTTCAACTGCGTCATTGGAGGCGGCGTTTCGGACTCATCTTCTTCATTGATACGGTGATCTCCTTCTATGAAGGAGAATTTCCCGCTGTGAACGAGAGAAAGTACCCCGTCCGTATTGACACTTTCTATGGCGCTGCCGCACCCGTCCTCGTTCAAAGTGTCGACTGAGCTAGCGCGGGAGAACCCCTTCTGTTCGGCAGAGCGGGCGGACGAGTAGGAGGGTGCTCTACCTAGAAGAGGTTTTCTTTTCCGACGGAGGCGCGCATCGCCCGTTTCTCCTGCGTCTGAGGATGAGCGGGAGTTTGCGGCTCTTGCTTGTTGTAAAAATGTGTTTAGGGTTAGGGCGGTTGAGACTGAGACTTGGGGTCGTTTCTCTGGGGATGTGTTTGGCCTTTGTTGGCGTTGGGAGTTTGTAGGTGATGGTGGCTTTGGTTGGGAGTCTGATGATCTTTTCTGTGGGATCCCGGACTTGTTTTTTGATGTGATGGGTTCCTGGGCGGGTGTTGCGTGGCGAGAAGGTGCTTTTTCTAGTTCTTTTGTTGCTTGTTTAGTGGGTTTGTTTGATGGGTTGTGTTCTGTATGGGGATAAGATTTGTTGATGTTGTTGGTTCCGTTGGTATTCTGAGACTGCCCCTTTTGTTCTGGGAGAGACCTAGCTCGTGTTTCCGGGTCTCGACTTCCTTGTGAGGGTTGCTTGTGGATCAGAAAAGGGTCGAATGGCTGTTTCTGCGCTTTTTGAATGGAGGCCCATAACCAATTAACAGAGACGGCAGGAACACCCCATTCGTACGTGTGTCGTAGCTTTTCGTGGTTTGCGAAAGCAGAGTCGTTGCATAATAAGACAGATGCAGTCGGTGTGAAGTACTCATTATAGGTTGCACCTTCGAATGTTAGTCCGCTGGAGTGTCGGATAATGTAGCTGAGCTTACCGAGCAAGCTGACAAGCTTAACTAAATGTAGGAGATCTATACGAGAGACTCCAGTAGAGCATATTTTCAAGCCATTAAATCCTTCCTTTATCAGAACATATATGCAAAGAAAGAAACAAACAGAAACTTACCAGGAACAGGGAAGCGAGGAACCGGAGTGTTTGCGATGTGTGATTCTGGAGGTACTAACGCCTTGGCATCAAGACATCTTTCCAGCCACATATCAGTCACAACTTCACATTCGAAGGCTAGATCATCTGTGGAGGGAATCTCTGTCCGAGGCAATTTATAGGGCACGATCGTATAGAGATCGTGGCCTCTTTTAGGAATGTCCGGTCGAGAGAATTCACTCAATGAACCCACTAACTGAGCTCCATTAAATGAAAGATGGTGACGCAGTACGTTTGCCTATAAGACAATTAGATTTAGTCCATAGAAAAGCATTCGGACATACAAACCTGCTTTGACGAAAAGCCATGAATGAAGAAGTAACAGCCGTCCAGAAAGCCATCGCGACGACTAGATTCTTCCGGGGCCGGGGGCGGCGGTTGACGGGGCTCCAGGGCTTCCGCAAAAGTAGTCTCACTAGCAAACGATTTTACCTCCTGGATTGTAGATGCGCTTTTCGTAAGTAACCTGTTATCGGTGTTTTGCTGACCCTCTCTGGGTCCCGAGCCTACGATATCACCCCATATTCCTTCGTTCTGACTGCTCAATTTGGTGCTTGCGATCCGGCGCAATTTCCTAGGTCGAGGGTTTGATGGCTTCTCATTATCTGGAGCTTTCTCCCGGACGACGGGCAATGAGCGGTTCCAGGCCCCGACACCCTGCTGGTCCTCCGGCACAAGTGGGTGATACAATGTCTCCTCCAGTACCATTCCCCGCTCTGTACTGTCGGTGAACCACTTCATTGTGACGACCTTGATATTCCATTGTGTGGCAAATTTGTACTTCTGGCTCTCTGTATCTCGTGCAACAAGGTGGGTGACTTGCTTCGTGAGATCTTTCCTGAATTGGGCTCCGTGTGCAACGGCTGTGTCTTGGATATAATTCCGAAATGTCACTGAGTGAAGGAAGGTTTAGTAAATTGAAACCGGAATGTAGGCTCTCTTTACTCACTATCTTCAAATCCCGTTATACATATCGACAGCCCCGCAAATGTCGGGAATTTATATAGTGTTTCCAGTGCTCGGACATCTGTATCTTCTCCCTGCATCCATGACTGGCGAACCGCTTCTACCCACTCAGGTTTGAGAACAGTCACATCAGCTCGCTCTCGCGCAACAAACTTGTACTTTGCAGTATTGGTTTCGCCGACAATCAAATGGGTGACATCAGAAGTAAGATCAAGTTTGAGCGTTGCTCCCATCTGGCTTGCGATTGTAGCTAGCTCCGTCTAATTGAGAGCGATATTGTCAGATCTCATATTGACTAATTCAAAAGCAGGATTGACGATGTTCAGGGAGGAAAATGGACGCTTCACTCACCCGTTGTTCAGGGAGAACTGACGTGAAGCACAGGACCACCCCCGCAAGAGGATGCTCCTTGTCTGCCTTTTGTCAGTTATTCTGTCATACTGTCAGTATAGGAAGTATACGGTCCACTAACTCGAGGCAGCTTTCTCTGCCATGCTTCATGATTGGCAGTGAATAGAACCGGCAATTCTTGCTGTTGTCTGGTTTGATCTGCTACCTCCGATGCGGCATTGGCTCGTGTTCCGCGATACGCTGTCACGTGATTCTTTTTCACTTAAGAAGATGGGAAAACAACCTGCAACTAGAATAGCCAATAATTCTGTGAATCTTGAACTTTGGTAATCACTATAAACTATATCCAATTATTCTCTGTGCATTTCTCTGTACTTCATCCTTGGTCTTATGCAGCTTTGCAGTACAGTGTTGAACAAATTATATTGCCCCAATTGATAGCCCTTATCGCAATCACGTGTGATATGGAGCGCGTATCTTTCTACAAACGCGGGTCGCGCAGTCCCCGGTTGATGAATGATATCAACATTATAAGCGATGTACCACTGAATTCATATTCTTTTCTTTTGCGTTTTTTATGTATGTTTCCAAGCTAAAATTTAGGAGTGTGGTTATTATTCACCAAGTTAACTCACATGGTCCAACATTGACATTGCAAATTGCATGCAGATATTCGACATCTCGACAACTGGCGGAAGAAACCGCGATGTTCAAAAAAGCTGTACAAGGCCATAATACTGGAGCACCAGCTAAACCTCTTCAGTCCACCCTTCTACGCAGCAATGGGACACAGTTTTTCAAACCTCCTCCGCAGTCAGTAGGGGTCAAGCGAAAAATCGAGATGGCCAATGCCGGTGAATCTGCCTTAGGGTCTTTACACAGTGCTGTATACTTTGATGAGAACGATTTCGACGATGACCTTGACTTGGACGAAGAACCAGAGCCCTTTATCCCCCCTATTAAAATTGTTCGAACGAACACTGAGTCGCAAATGCCATCCCAGAGTACAAATACACATGTCTCGGACACACGTACAGTCCTACCGCCTAATATTCCTGCGGCTACGAAGGAGGACCGTTTGGACATAAAATACCCCGATCTGCCTCCAATTACTGATGATGATCCTCCGGCACCGACAAGCAGCATACAGTATCCTTGGTCCTCTTCGCCACCCTCCCACTTCCAGAACCCTACGAATTCTCGAACCTTACCGTGGCTCAAAAATGAAGAACCGCAGCCAGCCCCAGCAGAGGAGCGGTTCAAGAAGCCAGTGACACCTGCACGTCCAAAACTAACAGCACCATGGAATAAATCAGCTAGCGCAATAAAGGAGGAACAGAAAGAGCTGCGCCGACAAACGAAGAAGAAGGGTGGTTCTATGCAACATCATCCACGTCCTAAGATAGCATCTTTGTTCCTTAGCGATGAACAAAAGCACGTACTCAATGCTGTGGTTCAGGAAGGAAAGAGCATATTCTTTACCGGCTCTGCCGGGACTGGCAAGTCTGTTCTCATGAGAGAAATAATCAAGAAGCTTCGTGACAAGTATAAAAGGGAACCGGATCGAGTGGCGGTGACCGCTTCCACAGGTCTTGCTGCTTGTAACATCGAGGGTGTTACTCTCCACAGCTTTTCGGGAATTGGATTAGGCAAAGAACCTGTTCCTGAGCTTGTTAAGAAGGTCATAACCAAAATACTCCTGATAAAGGTGTACCTATATTAACAGTCTACAGATCAAGAGAAACCCCAAAGCTCGAAACCGCTGGTTACGTACCAAAGTTCTTATCGTAGATGAAGTGTCTATGGTTGATGGGGACCTCTTTGACAAGTTAGAGGAACTTGCTCGGCGAATCAGAAACAACGGTCGTCCTTTCGGCGGTATTCAGCTTGTTGTCACCGGCGACTTCTTCCAGCTTCCCCCAGTTCCCGATTGTAATCGAGAAGCGAAATTTGCGTTTTCTGCTGCTACGTGGAATACCGCTATCCAGCACACAATCCTTTTGACCACCGTTTTCCGTCAAGCAGACCCTGTGTTTGCCGATATGCTCAACGAAATGAGACTTGGCAAGCTTAGTACCCGTACAATTGAGACCTTCAAGCAGTTGTCACGGCCGCTTGACTTTCATGACTCTCTTGAAGCTACGGAACTGTAAGATCCTATCCTGCCTGAACTATACGGCAACTAACATGAAATCGCCTCTCCTCAGGTTCCCAACTCGCCAAGAAGTGGAGAACGCCAATGGCGCGAGGATGAAGAGACTTTCCGGTGAAGTGATGACTTTCACTGCTACAGATTCGGGTACTATACAAGACGTACAATTCCGCGAGAAATTGCTGGCGAACTGCATGGCCCCGCAAGTAATTCACCTCAAAAAAGGAGCACAGGTCATGCTTATCAAAAATATGGAAGACTCGCTTGTGAATGGATCGATTGGCCGAGTAGTTGCTTTCATGGATGAGGCAACATTCGACTTCTACAGAGAAAATGAAAGCGACTTTGCTAGTGACCAGGGAAATGAGAACGATGAAGAAATCGCCATGCGCGCGCGCAAGAAGCTCAAGCCCCTTACTCACAAGGAGGGCGGTATCGTGGTCAGCAAGAAATGGCCTCTTGTCTGTTTTGTACAACCAGATGGAACCGAAAGGCACCTACTGTGCCAACCAGAAACGTGGAAGATCGAGCTTCCCAATGGAGAAGTCCAGGCCCAGCGCCAACAAGTACCATTGATCCTTGCCTGGGCTCTGTCTATCCATAAGGCACAGGGTCAAACCTTGCAGCGGGTTAAAGTTGATCTTGGACGGGTCTTTGAAAAGGGACAGGCTTATGTTGCATTAAGTCGCGCAACCTCCAAGGAAGGTCTCCAAGTAACACGCTTTGAAGCACGCAAAGTCATGGTACACCCAAAGGTGACAGAGTTTTACTCCAAACTCATCAGCATCAGCGATGTGATGAAGTCCAGAACTTCCAATGAACGTCCACGCACTATTCCTGGTGATTACCCCGAGGACGACTTTGAAGATGGATATATGGACCAATTATATGGTTGATAGTTTTCACTGTGGGAACCATACATTTCCTCTAGCACTACCTTCTCCATCTTCTTTTTCATATCTACATATTGTTTCTAAAGCTGATATCCTATGCCAGCGTGCCTGTGTTGATACCATGGTGGATTAACTTAATTCTGTTCGTATTGCTGTGGGACGTGGAAAGTGAATATAGCGCATGCGCAAAGGCGATCAGGTCCAACCACAATAGCATCCCAATCCCATTCTAACCTCAGATGTAAGATGATAAATACTATACAGAGCTGAAGTAGGAACCTTGCTGGCATTGACCCCACTTGGTTGCACCTGCTTATCGATAAGATCTTTTTAGCACTGCACGTGACGGCGGATGGAGCTGTAGCAACGAGCTGACAATTCACTTTTGCGACATTGTATAACTGGACTGGTGTTGTGTTCTACTCTTACCCTGCTCACTTTCGCCAATATTTGGCATGCTCGTCAGATAGGCGATAGAAGGGTGACTGTATACTGGCTGACTGTCCACCATGGCATCCGAATTTATTGGATACAATGTTCTCGTGACGCTCAGGGCGCCGCCTAATGCAACGGTACAAGGAGTGGTGGCCAATGTCATCGGACAACGCCTGATGCTACGAGATGGTAGGTTAACAGGAACCATACTAAGCTTTGTTTTGCGTTACTCTAACATATAGCTGCTAGTCACGCTATCGTGGAGCCACCAAAAACTTCCCACCTATTCCCTTGACGCTCCCGATATTGCCGACCTCTCTCTTGGACCGACTCCGAAGGCAGCCGCGCATAATTTGCATACAGAAAGGGAAAACCAAACTGCATCACGTGGAACTTCTGCTGTACCAGCGCAAAAACCCTTTGTCGATCCGGCCATTTTAAGCTTCTCGAAACCGCCCTCCGATCATGGCGCACGGCCCGTGGGCTCACAACTTCAACCCACTCCGATCGACCGATTAAGCTCACCAACTTCTCAAAATCCCCCCCCGCCGCAGAAAGCACATTGCGACCAGTCTGCAGTCCTTACGGAGCCATTC
>MBFL02000242.1:0-55163 GCA_001696595.2 Aspergillus hancockii
GGGGTCGGTTGAGGGGTGGAGGGATTGGATTTCGCCGCCGGCGGAGACGATGAGGAGGGTGTTGGGGAGGATTTCAAGGGTGGTGGGGTTGAGGCTGTGGATGAGGGTGCCGTGGAAGGCTTGGGTGGTTGGGGTTCTTTGGTCGGTGGTGGTCATGGTGGTCATGGTGGTGGTGGGATGTTTTTCTTGGGAGGTTGGAGGGAAAGAAGTTGAAGTGGGATGAGGTTTCAAGAATATGGTGTGGTGTTTATGTATTGCCCTGAACTAGCAGGGGTAGCCATGTGGGGTCAGTGATAAGGTAGGGTAGCAATTGCATGATTGATAGTAAGTAGTATTATTGGACTCGACTTATAGGTATATCTGTCCACAAAACATGTGCAACTGATTCACAGGGTATAATATGTAGCCATCTCTTCTTGAAACCAATCGTATGAATAAAACAATTCCTCGGCCAGTTGTGTATCCATCACCGGCACATTTCCTGACCCATCGACCAGCAGCACGTCGTCCAAGGTGGCCGCCATGGGCACCGGTGGTGCAACCAAGACATGTTGTTGCTGCAGATGTGGTTGTAGTGGTGGTTGACTCGGTGGTTGCGTGTTGAACTGTTCTTGTTGGTATGCCAAGTGACTGAAGATCACCGTACTCTGCTGACGAAACGTCTCCGCCAGTCGTTCCACCCCAGGCCGGCGCTTGCCAAACTCTTCTAGCACCACTACCACGGCCTGGATGGCTCGTCGCATCATCTGGTCGTTTGGTTGCCAAGCCGGTGGGTGGCCGTCCCTGACGGCAAGTAAGTTCTGGTTGAGGCACCACAAGATAGTAATACCAGCGAAATAGATCTGGCTCAGGGTTAACCAGATCCATTTCAACTTCCCGACTGAATAACTGTCCCAGTATGACCGGATCACCTGAATACTGGCATCGCCGCAGCTCACAATGCTGGTCGCATCCGGCATCGGATTTCGTGGACTTGGTCGGTGCATGAGTAGCAGGGTGGTAGCATAAAGATAGTCGTAGTAGCTGGTGGAATAGAGAAGTGCGGAAGGGTAGACGGGTGCATTGCGACGCCAGTCATCAAGTTCTTGACGGAAGCGGAGAAGCGTTAGGGAAACTTCTGCCGATGGGGGTGGCGGTTGATTATTATATACTGCTAAGGTTAGTCTGTATGCGCAACAGGACGTTTATGGAAACTTACAGTAGCGATAAATTCGTGAAAATATGCGTCGCAATCGCACCACCTGCACCGGGATCGTCATAGCACTGGCTCCCGGTGCTTCGACCCAGTCATCGTTGAACTCGTGCGGTAAGCCCACACTGATATCCTCGTCCGCAATACCCAACGGCCGGCCAAGGGTGCTTGCAACGAGCCGGTCCAGGTTGTACAAACTCCAAAAAGCTCGCTTGGCCAATTCCTCTTCTACCACATTGGACACATGCCGACTCTTATGTAGACCTAGGCTCGTAGCCAGACGTAGGGCGCTACCCAGCACATGCCATACACTCGGGCCGTTCGTGGCAAACATTGTATATAGTGCCAGGCTCAGCAATGCCCGCAGAGCCGACAAATCTTCATTTTGTAACGACAGAGACAAGGTTTCCTGGCTAGCACGGTAGTACTCGTTCGCTTGTGCGCCGTCGGCAGAACTAATCAGCAGAGAGATGGCGATCGTGATGTGATATGTATGGATCATTTCGGGGGGTAGCACCTCGCCAGCGTAGATGCGTCGTAACTGGGTAAAGAAATCGGGGCGATGTAGGAATGGATATTGGTATCCCATACTATCGAAATACTGTGAAGTCACTCGCTCCGCGTCTTCCAGGGAAGCCAGCCGAAGAACGCGCGGAGCGGACGCGACCGGGCGGGCAACCGAGGGTCGTCGGTTCTCGAGCTGGTCACGAAAGATTTCACCCACGTTTGGAAGTCCGGTTCCAACAGTGGATGAATCGGCCGGGCTGGATGTTGGTCCCGTCGCTGTCGTCGTTGAACGTGAACTATCCCGACCCATCAACACTGTTGGCACCTGGTACCACCAGTCCGGATCTCCTTCCCCATCCAGCGGACTACCCGTTGGCCTGTCGCCAACAGAAATTCCTGTCTTGCTACGAAGAACATCTTCTAACCACCGTACCCGGTTTTGAAGGTTCTCAAGCTGATCTCGTGGGACGGAGGCGCTGGCAACTTGAGGGCCCGGCGGAGGGATCGTACATCGCACACCGGCGCGAGTGCATGCAGAGCAGTTTGGGTAGCGGAAATCACATTTCTTTTTCCTCTTGCGACAGAAATCACAGGCGGTTGAAACGCGCTTACTGCGATGAGCGTGGGAGATATGTGACGGTGTGTGCTGTGACTGCGCTGGCGTCGGAGTCGTCAGGGAAGGGGGCTGAGATTGCGGAGAAGTTTGGTGAGGAAACGACGGAGGGGGAGGACCATGCGACGACAAGGATGAATCAAGACGAAACTTGCCCAGCTGATGTCGAAATTCAGGGTCGCGGTTGGTCATAATGGAGGATGCAGTAATGGCCAAGGGGGCGGCTCGAACCGCAGGCCATTCCGATGGTGGAGTTGCTGGCTTGGGAGTTGGCGGAAGGGACTTTGGGTTTGTTTGGGACTTTTGGGGGGGAAAGAACTGATCAAGACTTCTCACTAGTCCCAAGGCAGTTAGGTTCCCTTGGGGCTAAACTCCTTTCCGCTTCTTCTGGCGGAACTAATGCCGATCCTTTTTCTCCCAGAATAGGAACATCATCTATCTAGACCAGCCCTAAGCCCGTGCAGATTTCAAGAAGAAGGTCTGTGTCCCACAGCTGTTAAAGGATAACTATCGAGGTTAGTTAAATACGGTGGCTCTCCAAGTGCCGGGGTTCCTGGATGAACCAGATGGTAAGATTTAACTTTTAGGCGATCAACCCCGCTTTCCCCCTTTCCCTCCGTGTCGATGCTTCCGATGCTGACCTCTCTACTGGACCCGTACCAAGGTTGACGTGAACTCACCTTATGGTTTCAGGATTTACCCACTAATCCTCGGTTTCTGAACTCTCGTACGGGATGAATTATTTGTTGCATGTACTTCGTGCCCGTTGCTGAAGTAGCATTGCCCCTATGGACCCAAACATTTAGAATCAATCAATTTCCACGCTTATCACGACAGGGATCACATTAGAATACTCCCTCCCGTATTCAAACAGGCCGTTTCCCCTACCATCAGCAGGCTTCCCCTGGAAGTGCGAGTCAAATCATGTTTGCAGGTCCCCATTGATCTACCGAATACCCCTCACGATTACCTGCCGAGGGAGGGATCCTATTGCTCCTTCTCTAACTGTGGGATTCCACATGTGGAGCAAGGATCAAAATACCGGTATACACTAAGCTAATGGATGTATTTAATATCTCAATTAGGTCCAGTGCAAGGGGTTCGTAGTTGTTGTAGTCTTGACCCGCTGCCTGGCGTCGGTCGCCGAGAGTAGCTAAGCCGGTCAAACCAACAAGTATTAAACTCCTTTGCATACCACCCGTCATTTTTCCATGACCCGAATCTAGCGAACATGAATACCACAACCGTAGAGACAGGGTACGTGGGAAGCCTCACCCAAGAACAAGAAGAGAAGCTGCTACAGATATGGGCAATCCTATTGCGATCGTGCGATTCGGAGCTGTATGGCACAGATGCAAGTCAAAATACCCCACCTACATCTCCAACGACTCCTAAACAGCGCCGGAGGCTCTTCTCGTTAGGATTGACAGAAGAGCCTAGCAAATCAAATGCGGAATCATCTCCTATATCTGCGAAACTACTTTCCGAGCTCGAAAAGATTCGCATGAACGCGCAAGAAATCAAGTCGATCCAGCAAGTCTTGACCAAGCTCAGCCCGAAGGAGCTTCGCTCGTCTTTCTTTGAGATGATCAAACAGGACCATCCCGATGCTTTTCTTCTTCGGTTTCTGCGCGCAGAGAAATGGGATGTCAGCAAGGGTTTTGTTAAGCTCGTCTCGGCGCTGGAGTGGAGGACCCAGCAGATGCAAGTTGACAAGGAAGTCATTCGCAAAGGGGAGCTGTATGCATTGCAGCAATCACAGAGTAGCGCAGACGCCACTAGGAAGAAAGATGGCGAGGACTTTCTAGCCCAATTGCGCATGGGCAAAGGTTATTTTCATGGTGTCGATAAATCCGGACGCCCGATTTGCGTTGTAAGAGCGCGATTACATAAACCTGGTGTACAGAGTGAAAAGGCGCTCAACGCATATATTGTGCATTCAATCGAGCAGGTGCGGCTGCTGCTGGTTCCTCCTGTCGAAACAATGGTAAAGTGCTCATCCTAAAGGATCGAGTATTTGACCCAGGCTAACTTAAGAGACTAAATATATAGACATTGATTTTTGACTTGACCGGATTCTCCCTTTCGAACATGGTAAATTGTGATCCTAGTGTTGAAGGCCTTGCCAGTTTGCTAAAACATTCCAAGGAATACGCTCCAGTTAAGTTCATCCTGCAATGCTTTCAGGAAAACTACCCTGAATCGCTGGGCACTATGCTCTTCTACAATGCCCCCTGGTTTTTCTCCGGTGAGAATTGGTTCCCTCGCAATACATGTGTCAGATAGACTGACGCGAATAAACTATTTCAGGCATTTGGAGGGTCATCCGAGCATGGATGGACCCCATCGTGGCCGCCAAAGTCCACTTCGTGAACTCAGTTACAGATTTAGAAAACTTCATTGATCGTACACGGATCGTGAAGGAACTTGGCGGTGACGAAGACTGGGAATACGAATATGTAGAGCCTGAACAAAACGAGAATGCGAAACTCAGTGACACCACTACAAGAGACGCCATCCTCGCTCAGCGCCAACGAATTGGCGATGAACTCTTCAACACAACCTCGATGTGGGCTTCCGCCAAGGATAAGGGAAACTTGGGCGATGCTTCGCTGCAAAAGGGCCATAGAGCAGATGCCATCAAACGATTGCGGGAAAATTATTGGATGCTGGATCCATATGTGCGCTCTTGTACACTTCTAGATCGCATTGGTGTGATTCAAGATCATGGTAAAATTGATTTCTACCCTGACCATAGAGGCGAAGGACAGGGTGATGAAAAAACAGAAAACAAATCAACGACGCAGATCGAGCAAGTGGAGAATGCAAGCGTGGCACAAGTGACAGGCGTGGCTTGATCTGTAGGTCTCTAACTTGGTTTCAATTTCGGGATAACTTCACTGGAGTCGAGCGATGAATACAACATCAACAACCATATATGTTCATAATAGCTCCGAATGCAGAGTCCCTCAGAAGCTGTGTTGCGGTCAGACGTTTCTCTAGGCAGTAAGTGAATACTCTATCCATAATGGACTGCACATATTTTCGCTCAATTGGGTCAGCTTCGGGACGAAAGTACGCAATTGTTTATGCAAGGTCATTCTTTAGATCGGGCGTTTTACACTGATCATACCAGGAATCATGGCCTTCCGGGTGAGTGTATAGACCCTTCCACTGCTCAGGTAGTGGACCCAAACACCTGAATAAGTCAGAGATTACCCCACCCTTAAGATGGGTAGGGAACGGCGGATAACCAAGGTAAAGCTCTGCGAAGATGATCATGTAACTCCACATGTCACAGGCAAAACTTGGATCTTTCTTATGAAGGCGATCTGGGGAGCAGCATTGCATATGCGGATAGCCGGTTTGAGTTATGGGGCCACCAAGTTTCATCGCCATACCAAAGTCACCGAGATAAAATTCCTCTCTGCGTAGGTTTACAGGGATCTCAACCGGTCGAACAAGCTCTCCCTGATACCAGAGGTCGACAAATGGTATGATTTGCTTTAGTGGCCGACCGAGTGCCTCGTACTTAGCACTCCTGTTGAGATTGTTGAGAGTAACCATCCCCCACATACAGTTCCTCTCATTCAAATTTGTCGAATATCCATTCGAATGCGGACCAACAGAAAAAAAAGAGTGGGAGGCGGATTTCACTCTCCGCGGTGTACGATTCCCGCTTCGTGTAGATTTTATTCGATCCTCGCCGTTTCTTTAGGCAAACATAAACACTCATCTAACACGAGATTTGGGCCGTAGAAAGGGGGAAAATATCGACACAAGGAATCCAACATAACCTCTTATTGCTATGCTATCACCGGACCACGATCAATCAACCAATCAACCAATCAATCACCTTCGTGCTATTGAAATCTCAAATATGCCGTTTTATAAAAGCTGATGTCTAGCGGCGCAGCAAAACCTGCCTCAATCATCTACCTACCTAACGAAACAGTGAAAGACAATGAACTGTCCTCGTGTCACAACAAGCGTCTCATAATAATTTGCTACTAGGTATACACTCTGAAGGCAAGGCGGTCCGGACTTCAAATTCAATATCACCTGCCAGATGTACTCTCCCCCTTGCAAAACATTAATATTCTCCTACCATGTCGGACTCGAGATCGGAAAGGGCCTCCTCACAGCCAACAGCCTCAGCTTCCGTCAATTTCTTTAGCGTATCTATCGAGACTCGCAATAATACTTACAAAACAAGTGCTTGTCGTGCCGCACTCTCTATATCTTTTTCAAGATCCGGGATCTCCCGTAGGGACTCCTGTGCCCGAAAACCCCTATCGATGGCCTGCCTTGTTATACACCAATCGACAAATATCCGATGAGGCTAGAGCCGTTTTATACGAGTTGAACCAATTTACCCTTCAGGAAGCAACGCAGCGCCAGGGCAATCTCCTCAAATCCTTCCTAAACTGCATTGGACCTGTGAATACAAATTTCCTATCCCATCTATGCATCGACTTTCCGGCCACAAAGAGGGTAGAGGGTCAATCAGAAGAGATCAGGCTCAGAGGAGTTAGCTTACAGAACTTGCAGCTTCTCCAAGAAAGATGCACCAACTTGAACATATTGGAAACCCTCATCTATGGTCAAGATTCGGCGGCCTGATTAAGGAGGACCAGGTCAAGACCAAGTTCGTTCGAGAGGTATTGTTAGAAATTAATGCTCAGTTCAGAGGCATTTCTTCCCTGGACACGAGCATAGTCAGAGTCTACATCGGATCTCCAGCTCCGTCGGTAAGAGAATTTCTACAAGGGCTTGGTTGGGTTGTCTTGGTCGGCGATAAATAGGTTTGCCCTGGCGCAGCCGAAATGGGAAACCGAGTGTGGTCTCTGTTCGACAGAGGACTAGACAATCGTCTTATATAGTATCACTCCCGACCGGGGGACCCTATCGATGGAGCTACAAGCGGTGAATAACGTTCACCGCTATTTGTGTAAGGGGTGTGTCGCTGATGGAACTGGGCTCAACAACTCATCATGTAAGCGAGGAATTTTCGCGGGTTGTATCAGAGTATTGGTCTGCGGACGTGGATGAAGTCATTGCTGCCAAGCTCCGAGATAAGGAGTATGAAAAGATGCTGTACCAACGGTTCAATGGTGCTGCACGCCAATCGTGAGGGTTGGCTTTGAAGATTGCTGGGGACTTGGATGCTTTACCTTCTTGAGTTGAATAACAACTCAGATTACGGTTCTAAGTGGGAAGAGGATGATGTACTTATACTTCTGCCTCATAATGTGTCAATTTGATGGTGCAGCACGACCATATCACCCATGACATTCTCTGGGTATTTTCCCGTCTACTTTTGAGTCTCATCTCACTATTTTTAGCAAATGCTCAAAAACACCATTTGCGTTTAAAACCGCAGGTCCCATCCAATATGAGGTCCGATCTTAGGCAACTCATCCGCCACGCTCTGCACGTCCTTGTCTCCACGACCACTCAAGCACAAGACGAGATCCTTGCCAGGGCCCAGCCGCTTAGCCATCTCGATAGCACCCCACACCGCGTGTGATGTCTCCAATGCCGGAATGATGCCTTCAAGTTGGCTCAACAGTCGGAAGCCTTGGAAGGCCTGCGCATCAGTGGCCGAGAGGAATATGGCCCGGTTAGTCTCCTTCCAGTTCGCCAGCTCCGGTCCGACTCCGGGGTAATCCAGTCCTGCGGAGACGGAGTGGGTGTCGGAGATCTGGCCATCCTGGTTCTGCAGGACATATGTCCGGACTCCATGCAGAACTCCTACAGAGCCACCACTCAGGGTGGCCGAATGCCGCGTCGTGTCCAGACCATCACCAGCGGCTTCCACACCAACCAGCTGGACTGACAGATCTTTGGAGAATGGATAGAACATTCCTACGGCGTTCGAGCCGCCGCCTACACAAGCGACCACGGCGTCTGGGCTCTTGCCCAGGTCTCGCAGCTGGGCCTTGGTTTCCTCCCCGATCACGCTCTGAAACGTGCGAACCATGGTCGGGAAGGGATGGGGTCCGATGGCTGACCCGATAATATAATGTGTAGTATCCAGCCGGACAATCCACGCACGGAAGGCTTCGTTCACGGCATCCCGGAGGGTACGCGATCCCGACTCAACTGGGACAACGGTAGCTCCCAGCAAGCGAATCCGGAACACATTCAATGCCTGTCGACGGACATCCTCCGCACCCATATAGATAGTACATTTCATGCCGAACTTAGCGCAGACAGTGGCAGTGGCAACGCCGTGTTGACCTGCGCCTGTCTCGGCGATGATCTCCGTCTTACCAAGCCGACGAGCGACCAGAATCTGGCCAAGAGCATTGTTGATCTTATGGGATCCCGTGTGGTTCAAGTCCTCCCGTTTCAACCAAATATTTGCTCCACCCGCGTGCTCGGTCAGTCGATTCGAGAAATGCAAGCTGGATGGACGACCCATGTAGGGGTAATATGATCTGTATTCATCCCAGAAAGTCGGATCATCCAAAGCCGCTTTAAAACCGGCCTCTAATTCGGCCAAACAGGTTGTCAAGGCCTCTGGGGCATATTGACCACCGAAAATGCCAAACCGCCCTGGCCCATCGGTAGCAATCGCCTCTCCCTCCACATTTAGGTCGGCCGCACTCGTCGCTGGAACCACAGGAGCGGCAGCCAAGGCATCTCGAGCGACCTTTCTCTCTGTAATCTGCGAGCAGTAGTCCTCGACCGCCTGCGAGGCATGTCCGGCCGGAGCATTACCTAGGATCGTAATCACTTGACTGCCGATGACGGCGCCGTCGGCGATGGAGGTCACACTCAGGAAATGCTCGCGTGTGCTAATTCCGAACCCAACCGCCACGGGAACATTGCCCGAGAGCTCTTTAACATGCTGAATCAAGGCAGGGAGTTCCGAATTTAGGGATCCGGTGGCGCCCGTAACGCCCATGCGAGACACGAGATAGATGAAAGAATCGGCCATGCTACAGAGGGTCTTCATGCGGTCTTCGGTGGTGGATGGTGCAATCAAAGGGACGTATGAGAGACTGAAAATCGAGTCAGCTCGTCACCAACCAGTAATTAAGGTTCTTGCTACATACCCCGTCTTCGTGCAGCCATTGCGGAAACGAATTGCCTCCTCCGGAGGTAAATCGACAATAATGAAGCCATTCACTCCCGCCTCTTTGCAATCAGCCAGAATTTTAGACTCTCCGTAGCGTAATAGCGGGTTGTAGTAGCCCATGAAGAGCACCGGTGTCTTGAGCCCTTTCCGGCGGGCCTCGCGGACCATCTCCAACATCGAAGAGATTGTAACACCATTTTCGAGTGCCTTCAGATTAGATTTTTGGATTGTCGGTCCGTCCGCAATTGGGTCGGTGAAAGGAAGACCAAGTTCAATAATATCTATAGAAAGCTATTAGAATCAATTTCCTGACATCGAATGTAGTGACTCACCAGCGCCTCCAGCCTGCATGCCCAGCATAATGTCCGGGGTTTCCTCGGCTGTGGGAAATCCGGCCGTCACGTAGGTGACTAGTGCCGGACGACCTTCCCTTTGACATTGAGCAAAGGTTTGTCGGAGATGTTCCATGGTGAACTAATTATGTGTAGTGTTGGAAAAGACAGAAACCGAATGGGCGGGGCCAAGTTTTTGTTGGAAGATAATTGATTGCTGTCCCATAGGGTGTGACTCACTCAAAACGGCCGGGGCTAGTGACATGTGGAGGATGAACAAGGCGACGGATCGGCTCACAAGGCCTCCAGTTGGCCAGTGGTGCAACAGTAAATGAGGGAAATGCTCTACAGTTCAATTTTGTAGCAGTGTTACTATTAGTTTTTCCTGTTGTTTACCCCTCACATCCCCTCTTTGGCCTCTTTATTTGTCAGGAGGCTAGTAGTAATGCTACACGACAAAAGCCACCTGCAAGGCGCTTCGCCTCAAGTTTGACCGCTTAATTCATGTAGGGTCAGGCTAGAGCCAATATAGAGCAGAGCTACCACCAGCATGGCATTATTCGAGAAAGTCTAGAAGTGGGAGATATTTTACCCGAAGTTCGCAGCACATATAATAAATATCTTAAACGCAAGATTCGCTGTCCGATCCCTGCCCTAGAAGTAGTCTTAGCGCCAATGCTACTTTCTACCCCGACACAAGGCTGGATGTCCGAGAGGGAGTCAACCACATTCAGGTACTCTATCTAGCCGGCAAACCAGCCCAGGCCCCATACCGACCTTTGACCAAAGAAAGACCTACATAAGGTATCTGAATACAGTGTAGGACATAAGGTTCGACTCTGTCGTCATTTATGAGCGATGCCCTACCCACCAGCAACGTCCCTCCTTTGCCTCATGAACTGTCGAATCTTGCCAAGGCCCTCCTCTCCCACTGCCCCATGCTTACCAATTACCTCCTAGCCAGCGGCACTATCAACTTCCGATCCCAGTCGCACAAAACTGGCAGCTGTGAAAGTGGGTCATCGCGAGACCGGTTGGCGGGTCCACTGTTAGATGAATCTGTAGAAAGTCGTTTTTCGAGTACCTTTCCCCCATGGCGGGGATTATTTCTCTCTCCAAGGGAGCAGAAGCGTCAACTAGGAGGTAAGAGAGCACATCGGTGTTCTTTGCAGCTTTGCTAGAGAAATGAAGTGCGCTTGGTCAGGCGGTCGAGAAAGAGCGCGACCAGCAGAGAGTCGCCACGGATATCATACCGATCCTCCGAATTATCAATGCTTTCTGCGGCTTGTGTGTAGCCTTCATCGAGAACCATCCCACGCCCTGTCTACAAGAATTACTAGGTTTGCCCACCTGGCACTGGTGATCGCGGCCAATTCCAAGACCTTCGTGGTCTGCCTGCTTGGGTTTGTTAGTGTTACAATACACAGAGAACCCATGTTCAACTGCTACTCAATATCATCAACTTTAATCTGATGTAGATCAAGGTCGCACAGACTTCAGAAGGAGCAGGAGATGACGTCGCTGTCAGTGTTTCAGGCTGCGCGCCTTTATTGATCAGAGCGGTCCGTGACGGTGACGTATTTGACTCTAAATATACATGAGTCGTGCCTACTTCTCCTCTGTAAGAGTATAATCATAGACCTGCAATAGATTCATATCAAGTGGTTAACGTTCCGATCAATAAGAATAGACGCAGTCGCAAGTACTTTAGCAAAAACTAGTAGTCACAAATGCGGGGAAACGCGTGAACTTGAGACCGGCCCATAGTTCAGGCAGAATGGTTAATGATAGCGGGTTCAAGTAAGGCGGTGTGGCATCTCGGCTGTTCTAGACGACTCAATCTGAAAGAGAGGAGAAAAAGGGAATATTTGAACAATCTGCTAGCCAGAATAAGGTGCTCTTTGTTTTATGAATTTAATAGGTTATCAATACCAACGTTAAATCACGCCTATGGTGGGACACAACTTACCAAAATTGCGTTCACCCCTGGCAGGTATTTATAGACTGCCTCACCTAATCAAGGGCTATTCCTAAAATGGGGAAGAGTGTAACGATGAACTAAGAACCTGAGGCACTTGGCCCCGCGAGGCTCAATCAGTCACAGCCTACACTTGTCCAGTCGCTTATAGATAATGCAGGGGCAGGGGTATAAAGCAGAAGGCCCCTCGAACTCTCCTGATCTGCCCGAAAATTTTCTTCCCATCTCCGAGTGAACATCCACTCAGCGCACCAAACTTCAATGTGTTCCTGAACGAGACGTTCCTTGATGCGGAGTTGCCTGGTTGCCTAATCCGGTCATTAACCTAATTCAGATATTTGTCGGCACTTTTCCTTTTACCCTCTTTCTTTCTTTCCCGGGTCCCCTTTTCGATATCTGGCGATCTGACCTACTACATTTGGGGGACAATGGCAGAAGAGACGCAAGTGCTGTCCATCCAACAACGGATCGCCGCCCTGAAACAGGCGCAGGCTGAGCAAAGCGACCACGATACCGTATCGCCATTATTGAGGTCGCAACCGACCCCGTTTGTGTCACGTCCAGCACCTTCACGACAGCAATCTATCAAAAATCCTCCGGTCATCGATGCTAATCGCTCACCCGGCGGAAATGAGCCAGCGGAAGTTTTACAAAAACCTGTTTCCAGGCCACCACCAACACCCGGTCAGAAATCGAAGGCGCCTCCTCCGTTGCCAATTCGAAAAGCGTCAACCGAATCACCGCCAGCGCTACCACCACGAAGACCATCAGGGTTCAACCGGAAAGAGTCCAGGGAGTCTCTGGCCTCGGATGTCTCCTATTCAACAACTACAAGCGCGGGAAGGACTACAATAGCATCAACCACTTCTATCGACTCTGGAAGCGCTCGCAGCGTACGTGCACCCGCATGGGGGGAAACGAAGTTGCCTCCTTTGCCACCAAAAAGGTCAGAGATAAAGACCGTTCAGCCACCCCCTCGGCCAAACCCATCGCCCGCGAACAGTAGCAGAAGTCTGTCTCGGGGTCGTCCCACGCTAGCCCCTCGACGAGAGTCGACCCATAGCACCTCAACAGACAAAGTCCGCTCTGTGTCTCGGCCTCCACCACTGCCCTCTAGGAGTAATGTTGACAAATCACCTCAGCCAAATGGGGATATCAATGGTAAAGCACCAACAAGAAGGTTGCCCCCGCCGCCTCCTTCAAGTGCTGCTCTGGAGAAGATTCAAAGTTCAGGGTTTGCAGGAATAAATCGGAACACCGAAAGCTCGGAACAATGTATAAATTGTGTCGTAAAAGACGCCAGGTCGAACGGTGTGCCACCGCCCATTCCCTTGTCGACCCGTCCGGATCTCGATCTCTCCAAGCTTCAGGCGACTAAACCTCGCCTTAATAATTCCATCCCTTTGGCTACAGCACCGAGCACGATATGCTTAAAGTGCCGTGACTTCTCGGCACCTGATGCTCACGCGGCGCGATATCCTCGTGAAACTCTGCCATCCTATGATATGGGGTGGTTGGCCAGAGAGCTGACAGCACCATTCCCTTCGCCCACTGACAAAGCAAGAGTATTGTTCACTTGGTTCCACCACAATATAGAGTATGATGTTCATTCGTTCTTCAATAATTGTGTAAGACCTTCCACACCAGCTAGTACGCTAGCATCAGGACTAGCGGTGTGTGAAGGATATGCTGGCCTATTTGCAGCGCTCGCAACCCACGCCGGCCTTGAGGCGGTAGTAGTCTCTGGCCATGGAAAGGGGTACGGTTATAACGCTCCTGTACCAGGCTCCCCTTTACCGCCTGTCTCAGCAACCGGGCATGCCTGGACTGCGGTGAGAATTGACAATGGACAATGGAAGCTATTGGACGCATGCTGGGGTGCTGGAGCCGTCCAAGGCGCAGGGCTTCCTTATAAGAAACAATTTAACCCTGCCATGTTTACGGACTCGAACGATGAGTTTGGCCTTCGACATTTCCCCTCCAACCGAGCTCACTTTTACCGGGACGATGGCCGGCCCGAGATCACTTGGCAGGAGTACATTTTAGGTGACCCGAACTCGCCATTGAGCGCCGAGCAGCCGACAATATTCGGTGATGCGAAGAAACACAGCTTAGGGGAGCGTTCTTTCCGTCCGGCGGCCAAGCAAATCTCCATCCATCAGCCGGGCCCGCTCCGTTTCCAGTTCAACCTCATATGCGAACATTGGACCCTGCAGAATCATACCCGAGCCAAGCCTGGGCTTTTCCTCCTGATGGTTCATGGCGTCGATGGTCGGCAAGAGGACCGTATCCCCTTTACCCATGTCCGGGGCTCCGGACCGGGTGGAGGTGGAGACTGCTGGTATGTCGACCTGCCGAATGCCAAGGTGCTGGGTGCCCCCGGCCAGAAACTAGCCATCGCGGTACTTACTAGCTTCGGGGATCGCAACGACGCACGGGGCGTGACGGCGGAAGAATATCGGCAACAAGTCGGTCGGGTAGGAATGGCGTGGGCTTACATTGCGGAGTGGCAGCTGGTGTGATTTAGCGTCAGGCCCTAACGGCTTCACGCGCTTGGATTTAGACGTCGCTTGGCTTCTCATAGCGACGTTTCCATTGGTTATGAATATCCCTAATACCCGAATTCTCTGACTCGAGGTCCTTTCCATTACAACACGGATCACGATGTTATTTAGCATAAGATACACTAATGATAATGAGCGATGCCTCTTCTGTAAACCGAGTGATCACGAGTTCAGGCTACTCTCATGTCTTTTTTATAGCCTAGAGATCTCACCCTCACACAGTAGCAGGATGAGTGATCCAGTGTACAAGTCCAATCAGCAAGCGCTCTTGTAAATAGAAGATCGCCAAACTCTACTCGTGGAGTGAACCAAACTCGGTCAAGCACCGAAGACTAGAGATCGGGGGGAGATATTTTCTGCGTTCAATCTACTCCGCACATAGGATAAATAGCTAAATAGGTTTTGCATTCTCTAGGAATGGTGACAAATTATTACTAAGACTTAATTCAAAGGCCGTAGTATAGTCTGGAAAGTGGATGAAAGGGAACAACTGACTTTTTCACTATGTAGAGAGAGAAATATCTCAGGGTGTCATTGGCGCGGTCAAAATTAATTATCAACCAGTGACTTTGTTCTCGCCAGCGAGTAGTATGTTTGTAGTGTAGAGGAAACTGCTGAGTGGGGGCCAACCAAAGAAATGGAAAGAGAAAAATTTTTCTTCCATTGTCCTTCATAAGCCTTTGTGGCTTAATACAAGACACAACGCTACCGCCGCTGGTAAAAGTCTTCGGTTAATATCATGATGTTGTTAATTTAGCCCAACCACTGATACGAGGTCCCTCACAGCATCCATGTTCGATCCATAGTTACGTACGTGGCATTACTACGCTTCTACGCAGGTTTTCTATATTAGAAGTAATATAGAGTAGCGCTAACTTAGGTGAGGGAATTGTTGCCGTGATTATGACTAGGGACATGCATATGTTGATCGTGGGATGCATCGGAACGCTCTGAGCGTCAAACACCATGATTGCTGACACAAGACATGTCGATAGCTGAGCATTTCTCCATGTAAAGCAATACTTATCACCCCGCTTCGTTCAGACCTTTTTTTTTTTTTTTTTTTGGTCCTGTCTTTCTTCGCAAATTAAATTCCGGTACCGAGTAGTAGTATCGAGGCATCATGACTCGGGTGTTGATTTTTTTTTCCATTGGTGGGAATTTCCTGTTCTAGAAATGGCACGTTGGCCGAGGCACATGCTCCTCTCCATCCAATCATCAGGGGTCCCCGTGACTGGGGAAGGCCATGGGGGTCTCCAGTTAGTACCTTAAATTTCGCCCCTTTGGCCTCCTCTTCTGCACTATTCCCAATTTTCCTCGGGATAAACCGTCTACCGATGGGGCACGACCGGCCTGGACTAAGTTCCTAGTCTGGAATTGTTTGTTCTGGGGAATTGGTCGGGGTTTCGGGGCCCCTCCTAATTCCTCCACATCCACCTGGAAGCGACTGGAACCCTCAACGCTCATACTATCACCAACTAAACGACTAACCACATTGTCCGAACTCATTGTCTTCCATAGATTCCGTCACTGAATGTCATCTCTCTTTGAATGGTGCTATGTTCCGAGAGAATCGAGGAGTAATACCCGTGTCCGATTTGGGTATCCCTTGTTGAGCATCCATTGATTTTCGTATGCATGTCAGCGATCGGCATTCTCTTCTATTGACTTTGCTTACTTATTTACAACAATGAGAATATTTATATTTTTCTTGCCCGAGTATTTTCTATTTTACATTCTCTCCTACTACGTATAGACTTCGGCGGGATGTCCGTCTCTGGAATCAATTTACATCGATCCCGGGAAAGGAAGCCATATTTGCCGATCCGTCTGGGTTCGGCCTGTTCACAAAGTTATTAACCTCTAGGGTGCAAGTCTCCGTGTTTGCACCATCGGCGCAATAGGTCACTTTCGGACTGTCTGCCCTTCGCGGTCCCATCGGCTTAGGAACACTAGTGTTACCCGCGTGGTCAGGCTTCCCCAGATCCCTCCACAGCATTACTCTGGTTCGTCAAATAATCCATCTTCGACTATCTGTCGGAGTTTTGCTTTGTCCTGACCCTACCCTGCCGTCCTTGATTTCGTCCCAAACGGCCACCCTAAGGTCGCATTCGGTGGACCCGATGGGGTTCTCCGTCACCCAGTCTTCCAATGAATCTTGCCTTCCAAATGATTGCATGGACAACTATTCATGGGATTGGTTATCTCTGGCCTGATCCCCTCAATGGCACTATGGAGGAAATCTCCAGACCATGTGTTACCTCCCCGCGGGTTTCCCCATCGTTACTGAATGAGGAACCTGTCCGTTTTGGATCCGGGCATCCGAAAGCTGCTGCTTTCTACCATTGTTAGCAAACAGAGCTGATTCGGTGGGCCCCCATTATGATGTGTCTATTCCGTGATTGGATACGGAATTATTGGTTGTCTCACTGGTTGGAAGCCAGTCAATCTCGCTAGGTTAAACTAATCTCGCGAGTCGCATGGCACACAGCCCATTCCCCAATCCCCCATGTTGCTTCGGGTCGGTACAAGCTCAAGCCGCATCAGGGTTTTTGGACCGGAGTTGGCCGTCATTCGATGCGGCATTGAAACATAAAACCTCTCTCCCCTCCCCTCGGGTATATTAAGAGCGGTCTGTCGTCTTTCGATTATTCAAATCATTTTTTCTTAAACCCATTTTTTCTGAGTCCTTATTCTGTGGCTGCTATCTTCTTCACGTAACCTTCTGACCCTCAACTTGCTAAGAGTGGAGTGGTGAGGGACAACCTACCTTAAAGATGGCCATTGGCAACATCTATGTCATTGCGGCCATCGCCGTCATCGGCGGTGGTCTTTTTGGTTTCGATATCTCGTCGATGTCTGCGATTATCGGCACAAGCCCATATAAATGCTATTTCAACGAAGGCAAGGACACTATTGATGCAAATGGAGTAAGAACATGCTCAGGGCCTTCTACAAACACACAGGGTGGTATCACCGCCGCCATGGCTGGAGGTTCTTGGCTGGGTGCTTTATGCTCCGGATATTTGTCGGATATTTTTGGCCGTAAAACATCAATTATGGTCGGTTCAATCATCTGGTAGGCCTCGTTTTGATTTCCTTTATAGTGCCTTTCTAACTGTCTAATAGGTGTATTGGCTCTATCATTGTTTGTGCCGCTCAAAACATCCCCATGTTAATTGTTGGTCGCATCATCAACGGTATCAGTGTCGGTATCTGCTCCGCTCAGGTTCCAGTGTATATTTCCGAAATTGTAAGTGCCTACTAATAGCGTCTTAACTAGACGTACGTGTTGCTAATAATGAAATAGGCCCCTCCTACTAAGCGTGGTCGCCTCGTTGGCCTTCAGCAATGGGCTATCACGTGGGGTATCATGATCATGTTCTAGTAAGTTCACCAATCGAGATTTTAACCCCAGTAAATTCAAATACTAACAGAGCAACTCTAGCATATCCTATGGATGTAGCTTCATCAACGGCACTGCCTCCTTCCGTATTCCGTGGGGGTTGCAGATGATTCCGGCTATCCTTCTCTTCTTCGGGATGATGCTCCTCCCCGAGTCTCCACGTTGGCTGGCGCGCAAGGACCGTTGGGAGGAGTGCCACGCTGTCCTTACATTGGTCCACGGGAAGGGTGATCCTGACACGTCATTTGTCCAGCGGGAATTCGAGGAAATCAAATCCATGTGTGAATTTGAGCGCAACAACGCCGACGTCTCTTTCATGGAACTCATCAAGCCCAACATGATAAATCGAACTCACGTTGGTGTTTTCACTCAAATATGGTCTCAATTGACTGGTATGAACGTCATGATGTACTACATAACGTATGTGTTTGCGATGGCAGGTTTGGACGGCAATAATCTTCTTGTGTCGTCCAGCATTCAGTACGTGATTAACGTTGTTATGACCGTGCCAGCCATATTGTGGCTCGACCGCTGGGGTCGTCGTCCTACTCTTCTCGTCGGCGCCGCTCTCATGATGACCTGGATGTACGCCAATGCTGGTTTGATGGCCGCTCATGGTCATGCTGCTCCCCCGGGTGGTCTCCATGATACACCCGCAGAGTCCTGGGTCATCGGAGGCCCTCCAAGCAAGGCTGTTATTGCTTGCACTTATCTTTTTGTCGCCTCCTACGCTATTACCTGGGGCCCAACTTCATGGGTATATCCCCCCGAGCTGTTCCCCCTGCGCGTGCGTGGCAAGGCCAATGCTCTGTGCACATCCTTCAACTGGGCCTTCAACTTTGCTCTCGGCTATTTCGTTCCCCCTGCCTTTGAGAACATCAAATGGCAAGTCTATATCGTTTTCGGCGTTTTCTGCACCGCCATGTTCATTCATGTCTTTTTCATGTTCCCTGAGACCACCGGTAAGACGCTCGAAGACGTTGAGGCCATCTTCACCGACCCCAGCGGTCTGCCATATATTGGCACCCCCGCTTGGAAGACCAGGAATGAGTTCTCGCGCGCTGCCCACATCGAAGAAGTCGGCTTCGATGAAGAGAAGAAGGTCGGCGGTACTACAGTCCAACATTCTGAGACCGCTTAATTTGACGAATTTTAACACGGAAAAAGAAAACAATATGGAGAGGGGAAATACCACCAATCTTAACCAACTCACTCTATTCATGCACATTTTTGTTATTCACATATTATGAACTAATAGTTGATGTTTACAAGAGAACAATGAAGTTGTGATATCTAATATTATTACATCACGTATATCTTTCTCTGTTTATTGGGTTCAGAAGTGACAAAAATAAGTTCTTGTCCAAATTCCCGTACCCGGCATCGGATAAAATTGACAACTCCGAGGCAAGTAACATACAAAAGAATCAAAAATATCTGCAACGTAGCCCTTTCCATATATCAGCACAGGATATAGCCATACTCTTTAAGTCAGATTTCCAAAATCTCCAATAATCATAATTCATACATTTAACGCTCCTACAGTTCCAACACTTAGTCAGCAAACCCATAGTGAGCCTACAGAAGTACTCGGCACTCCAGAGGATTCTAGCTATGTGCATTCTGTAAGCGTATATAAATTACAAAATAACGTTAGTTTAAATAAAATACCGAGTACTGGGATATAGACAGTATTTTTCTATGCAATACCTTTAAGCCTATATTTGTTAATGTATTAGGACATACATGAGATATTGGAAGTGGAGATATAGTATGCCATCCGGAGATGTGTATTTTATATGTTGACGTCTAGGGCTCGGATCCAGACGAAATAATTGAATAAAAGCTGGTGTATTCAGATTTAGGGGTAGGAGCTCCAAACAACAAAAAGTTTTAAGTTAACTGAACTGACTGAACTGACTGAACTGACTAAACTGACTAAACTATCTAGAAAACCAGAAATATCTCGAAAATATAAGGCCTTATATAAAGAAGCTTTAACAAAGCGTCTCTTATATAGAATATGGCTGGATCAGTAGAATAGTCGAAACAACAAACCGACGAGAATCATCATATAGCTGCACTGAAAACAAAATGCTTCAATGATAGATTGGATGAGATGATTAACTTGGGAACTAGAAACTATCTAGGATACATGAGACGTTAGGTAGGTCAGCTTAAACAAAGGCTAGGGGTTTTAGAAACGGGCCGTCGAACAAAGAAATGGCGAGTTGATGTGTTTACCGTTTCGTCAAGCCACATGATCTCACCCTTTAATTGTTCGAGATTAAGTACGCTTAGTATTCGCCTATCTAGAAGTCAGTTATAAACAATGTGTTGACGATCATAAGGCGTCCCAGTTGGTAAGGTGGTTCCGCGCCTATCCTTAAGCAGCTCGCCATACGTACCAAATGTTCTAGACAGCTCGAAGGCTTTCCCTTTCCGTCTTAGTACTCACCCCTCGCCGCTTTTTGCTCACTGAATAGATCTGAGCACGCCCTGAGCACCCTGAGCTGATCACTGAGTAGGGGGTGGGCAGAGGATGGTTGCCTAAGTAAGGTAGCCTCAATAAAACGCACCGTGTTGCACTAGGGTCCATCCTCCACTATAGTGCTTTTGGCCGTTATCAGCTTTTTTTCCACCTAATAAAGAGATGGGATCATCAATAGAACGGGGAATTATGGCTATTATTCGTTCTGCTCCACCCGTGAGGTAATATAAATATGATACCTTTTTCTTTCTTTCTTTCTTCTTTTTTAAAAATTTTCGCTGTTCATATTCACTATCGTAGTCAATAGATATCTGCTTATGATGGAGCTGGTGTAGCTCACGCGTATGGGATTGATTGTCTTAAGGTCTAAATCTACTCTACAGAGATTCCTTGGTGTTGTGGTCAGGTCACGTGGTTGCTGCCTTAGGCTCCCATAGGCTCTGACAGCTTATAATCTACCTAAACGCCGCTATTAAACAGTTAAACTATATAAACTATAATGGATAAATTTTCTCTATTTAAATGGATAACTAAGTTATCACTAATTTATATATCTTTCTGGAGAAAAACTTTAATTTCTCTCTACAGTCTGATACTTCCCTGACGATCGTATCTCTACCCATACTACTTAAGACCTGGTATCAACTATAAACTGTATAGGCCCTTATTGTCTAAAACAGGTGAGTCAGGAAATAAACCAGATCCAGTTATAGTCAATCTATTAAGCAAATCAAAACGACTTAATAATACGATAGGTTATATAGACTAGACTAAAACGCTAAAGGATTACGTATAAGTTTACTTAATTCCTTTAAATAGACACCATGGATGACTTCTGAAGCCATTAGGTATAGGACCTTCAGCTATAAATTAGCGGGTTGTTAGTAGTATAGGAGGTCAAGAATCAGTCGCCTGTCTATAGTATCTACAGCCTGCCTTTGATATTTCCCCCTGCTGTAGCCTTTGTATCCTTACCTAGTTGACAGGCCTTCTACCCTGACTAGTAGATATCCTTGACAATATAAGTATAGATGCTGTGGTTATTACTTTCTTAGATCTGTTAAATACTTTTTCTTGCTCTATTATCTATTTCTATTTATTAGTATATGATGACACGGTGAGCGGGGCGCCGCTTTCGGCTCCCATTGCACCGCTCTTCTGCCTCCCCCGACCGCCTGCGGCCTCGCCTCGGCCCCGTTTGGGTTAAACGCCGTCCCTGGCTTCTTTTACCCGGCCAACACTATCCATACCGTATGCCCCTGTACGCTGCTGAAGCTCCCATTTCCCGCAGAAATCGAGGAAAGCTTAGATTTGCTGGACTAAAATAATATGATATAAATTCCATGTAAATCCTAACATAATCTGAGCTGTACTTCTGTACTAACGCTTAGGGTGACGCATAGGCTCACCATACACAACTATAGAATAGAACATAAATAGCAAGAGAAATAATAATTAACTAACATTCGTCAACCTTCCTAGACTAAAAATGTAGGTAATTCCAGCATAACCACAGGTAATGCGTTACAGCTCGAAGAGGCTCGCCAGATATGAAAAAAGTCAGTCTCGGTATGGTGCAGAGAAACCAGGCAAATGAACATAGCGATGGATAGATAAAGCCGCCACCGATAAGTGCTCAATCATGAGCAAATACAGGAGCGTAGCGATGAATGATTTGCTCTGTGGTGAAATTGGGGCCTAAAACCCATTCTGCCTCGAAAGTACGAAGGCAATGCTGCGGGGCATCCAAGTCGTTACGATCCATGTGCTCTGGCTCATCCATCCTGGTCGAATCCCGCTTGAACCTCTTGTTTTCAGGTTGCTCATCATCATCATCGTCCGTGCGTTGTCTTTGAAGGTCTGGTTGGGTCAAACTGCTCCTGACGTTTATAGAGGTATCTTCAGCCGGTCGAAAGTACAGGTCACGGAGTATTTGTAGTCGAGCGACGGTTGCTTTGTCAAGCGAGGTAATCCTAGCGCTCCCGAGTGCTAGGATGCCTCGTCGTAGTGTCGCAATTGGAGCCCCATGCCACATTTTGGGTTTTGTGAGGCCGAGATCTTCGACAGAGACATTGTCTTGAAGCAGGTACTCTTTCAGAAAAATTGGTCGGTATAGCCCACTTACTGCACTATCTGGAATCTTCTTCTCCTTTATCAAATGGTCCCTGTACATGACACTTGTTGGGACCTGCCGAGAGAGAACATTGCCGGTCAACCTCCTCTCTCTATCCTCAAGTTCAAAGTTAATAAAGTACTCTAGGTCAGTAGGTATAAAGACAAAACCTGGGTCATGAGCACGATCAAACTGGGTGTGACAAGATCCACAGAGAGGTATTCCATTTGCTGTTGACGTTAAACTGAAGTTGAGGAGACCGGCCTCAAACCAAAGGTCCACCTATCAACTATTATTATCCATATTCCATTCGAGCCAGCAGCAATAGTATCAAGTACTTGTTTATCCTCCTTCGCGACTACATGGCAGATCTGAGGCTCCATAGACTGGCATGCCCAACAGCGATCTCCTGCAAGTCGTCTGACCTCAGTTTTTGTAGCCGTGGGGGACGCATCGGACTTCGGACAAAAATCGCTCGATATCGACGACATAGCAGGCGAAGACTCGGTCTGCCCAGATGCAGGGGACCTGCTAATCACAGGGGAGGAAGATTGGGGGCGACGTGATAGCGAACTAGGTCTAGAGGACCGTCTTCGACTTGCTGGTGTAGGAGGCGGCGGCATCGTCTCACGGTTAGGATCTGGTTCAGCCATAATCTGTTCAGTTGTGTTTTATCGAGAGATGGACGTATTCAGAATCACCTATAACGGAGAATAAAATTTAAAGGATGTTCGAATTGTTTAGTGCACAGGTCGGTCCTTCCTCGAAGCAAGTCATCTTGGTGAGGCAGTCGCAGCTGATAGTGGTGTTGAAGGGGAGAATCCACGGTTCCGAGGCCGAATACAGTCAAGGCCCCAAGTTGATGCTCACCTAGTGATGTTGAACTCACATCATCGATAGAAGGGGGACTTTTCACAGTTATTAAAGATGCAAAAAGATGATATATTGAGCTAAGCGGTGGAACAAAGTAATAAGTGATCTGGGCTAGTCCAGGAATCGTGCCGTAATCATCACCTGGAAAACTGTGATAGTGATGGATGTGTAAGGCTAAGAAAAGGCATAAGGGCGAAAAAAAAAAATTTGAAAAAAAAAGGTTTAATACAAACAAATGAAATATTCTCAGCTATTACTACCAGCCACTAAACCCCACGCCCATCTAAACCCTCAAATTCAATCGCTCACAGAAATGTACCGGTACTTTGTAGCACCGAAGCAGTCGCCGTCCTTAACCTTGGGAGGGAGACCATTAGGGTCCGCAGAGCCGGTGCAGTCCGATTCCAGGTATGCCAATGCAGTTCCACAGTGATATTTGATCGAACCCCAATGGACGGCATCTTGCATTGCGGGGATGTATTTGTTGCCAGAGTAGACTTCGATGCTCCAAGCCATGGAGAGTTTGGCCGTGAGGGCTGCGACGAGTAGAAGGAAGGTGAATCGCATTTTGTTCCGCTGAGATAGAAGTGTTCTCTCTAGTATTACGTGGTTAGAACAGAGAAATCGAACGTTGGATATTGGGAGTATCCAGACGTACATATGATGTCAAGGAATATCGAAGAGTTGCTTGCACTAAGACTCGGAGAAGTAGCTAGGGAAGTAGTGCATTGGAATTTGGGATTTCTGAGCGCCCGTCTAGTTTATATAGGATTTTAGATATTATAAGAATAGCCTCATGGCTCCGTTTTAAGTAGGTATAGCGGGCGAAGGAGCATGTACATGTCCGTCTTGCGAACAATGTCATAGTGCGCTGAAAGCTAAGAATCCTTCTATCTTCATCCCCTGCTAGTGTTGCCTGTTGGTGTTGGTTTTACACGGAGTTGCCGTTGCCGCAGAGGAGCTGCCTGGTACTAACTCTCACCATACGGGTACGAGTGACGGATGCATCATTTACTAGACAAAATATTCTTGTATCCATTGCAACGTCGGGATCTAAGGATGATCTTTTACTCCCGTTGATTCCTTCCCATCTAACCGGCCCTCAAGTATCCGACGAGCCCACTTCGAAATAGGGCCTTGCCACAGATAGGATCCTACAAACAGGGCAGTTCTCGGGATGGTCATTGTCGTGTATCCACCTCACCTCACCGTCATACAGTTTGTACTGCCATCGCCCCCAGTTCACCTCAACTTTAAGATGCCCATGTTTTTCAGAGATATTCCGAGGCCTCTCTTGATTGTTTTCATCCACGTCTTAGAGGGAAACAACTTTCCAGTCTTCATTGGCATCCGCGCTATTGTTATGTTCTCTAGGAGTTTGGGGGGAAGTGTTGGTTTGCGTGGCAGTGCTGCGATTTATAAGCATCAGATATGTGCTGTGAGAGAAATGATTACATTTCAAAAACCTGTTGAGACTTGTTCCTCCAGTCCGCTCTTCCTATCATCCATGTCTTTAGGGGACTCGATCTCCCGCAGTGTAGGGCGTGACATATTCGTTGCTAGTTCCCCTCGCGCCGTAGTCGCTAGAAAACGTAGGCACAAGCTTCAAATGAAATAAGAACAACCGGGTTGAAAGGAGGCGGAGGGAATGCTGTTTCTTGTCGATTTCGTGCTCCCAGGAAAATGATACAGGGAAATTGAGCCTTGATTGGAAGAAAAAGAGAGAGAAAGAGAGGAAAGTGAAGAGAGACAGGATGGATAATGTCTCAGTCAGACACTTCATAGATGTGGCGGCTTGCACAGGGGTCACACATCTAACTAGCCAGATAGGGCATAGAGATTAGTAGGTGACGCCCTATGTCTTCTCTGAATGGGTAATATATGCTTGACTACTGATACCCAGTGCGGCTTGCTTGGCACGAGCGGAGCCAGGCCCCCGGTGCGGCTGGGTTCAAGCCAAGAACATGATCCGCTTTTCTTGTACGTACTGGATCGGTAGAGATTGGATGTATATCACAATTTCGTGTGATGGTCACTTGCATGGATCCATTTGCGAACATCGTCGCTATTTCACCGAGATCCCGATTGTGATGCATTCAAAAGCCCGAAGCAGGTGGTGGCCTGTGTCTATATTAGACTCCTTGATCGCTCAAGATATCTACTTCTAGAGTGAAGAGCAATTCTCCTACCATAAAGCCAGGTCCTCTGTTTCTACTGTTCTATCAGCTTCTCGGTCATCTTTGCTAGACTTACTGAGCATCCACAGTGTTTTACTTCCTCAAAATGAAGGCAAGTATTGACCTAACTTCCAATAGAAAGAGTATCTTACTTATAGCCATGCCTCTAGTTCGAAATCGCGCTTCTTACACTCCTCAATGCTCTGCCATGTCTGGTCTCAGGTCATGCTATTCCAGTTTCTGATGCTGTGTTCCCCAATGACTTGGTACTCCCTACTGTCGACCATAAGCTATCACCACGCGCGGATGGCGGCTGGGGGTTGGTCATCTACGATGCGCACAGAAAGGGTCAACAATGTGGTGGAAGCTATCAGGGAATCAAAGGCACATCTGGAAGTGGGCAGTGCTTGAGGTTGAAACAAACTGCTTGTGCGAAAGTTATCATCGACAAGGGATGGTTCAACTGTGAATTCGATTGGGCAGGGAATAACTGCGGCGACGTGAAAACGACTACCAAAATTGACTTGGGCACCGAGGAGGTTGTCGGCCTGCCTGATGTTGTCAAGTTTGTTACAGTCAAATGCTCAAAGTAGACTGGTTCTGAGGCCACCTACTAGATAAGTCGAGATGTGGTTGATATTGACTTCAATTGGCAAAAGCGTCAAGTCAAACATCTACTGAAAACTCAATTCCTGGTTGGGCCCGTGGCAACCTAGCAAATGCGAGGAATTCAATTACTCAAAAAGAGAGATGTTCTTCACTAGTTGTCGCATATGGCTAATACAAAACCATCGATTCAAGTTGGCCGTGGCGGACCAGAAACGTCTTTCTTTCTAGTAGTTGAGTGCCTTCCAATGAGTTCGAAGAACATTATTAGCTGTAGAAGCTATAGGGTCAAGGAGATAGCCTGGTGACCAGGATGATTATATTGAAGCTACTTAAGAAACTATCTAACTATTGAGAACCTCAATTTCCTCTGTAGACGCCCATACAAAGTAGACCCCATTTCGTTGGAAATTGTTCCTACGACCACGGTCAGCTGATATAGGCCGGTTCCCTGGATATAAAAATAAAGAAACGGCCATTTGTGGAAGATCAGGTAGCTTGAATATGTCAATAGTAGCCAAGCGATTCGTATCTAGTGGTAGTACTACCAACAGAATAATCTGAAAGGGACACTGCAGACGCAGCACTATCGGACCATCGATACAGCCATGCTAATAGTGTTGCAATGGCACCAACAGCAGCCAAAATGTCTTCATTTCTGAAAAGCTCGCCACTATCTGTAATACCCACCCAACCACGACGACTGACCGGATACATCTCATAGATGCCTCGTTACGCGAACATAGGTCTCCAATGCTTTAAACGCCGCACCACTTTCAATACTCCATTTTGCTCGTCGAATGCCCTCTTTCCAGCGTTGACCACCAGGTCCTCGCTCCTTGATAACATCGCCTCGGTTTCCAAGTTCCTCAGTATCGTCCGTTTCACATACCCCTGATGTTACCAACAAAGCAGCGGCATGCATAAGAACAAACTGCAAGACAGGATCAACATCTAATAGTCTTCCTTGCAAGATATCAACAAGCGTTGCAGCCTCCTCAATAGCTCCAGCTCTTGCCTTAATAGTATCCGAAGACCGCTCGGCCATCCCAAAATCGGACGGTCGAAGCTGAAAGTGCTGTATTCCCGCGACACTATCAGAGAACATCCAGCAGGGAGTTGCTCCCTCCGGACTGATTTGATTGATAAACCCATGCCCTGAGACAACAAGACCCTTCCTGACGCCTGTATCTCACAGAACCTGCGCTAAAGCAGGACCAAGATCCGGATTAGACACCCCTATCATACGCGCTTCAATGTGTCCTTGTATGGGATGCACCAGCGTGCTCAGTAGATCGAAGATCGTGCGAATGCCCAGCCCTTGGCGGATGGAATTTATATGTGCCATGGCGGGGTAGAAGTTTGGCTCGGGGAGGAAAGCGTAGTTATTTTCTTCGAGTACTTCGGCGACGTTCTTAGGCGTGATATTATTGAGCGCTGGAGGCACTGGTTTGATACTAGCTAGGATCAGGTCATTCCCCACGCTAGGAGTGGGTGAGTTTGCGCCCATGTGGCCGTGCTGGCTAACAAGGAGAAATGGCGACGCGATGAAAGATGCAGTAGCTGCCACAGAGGCGATGGTTGGAGTTGCATTGCCGCCAGTACCGGCGAGCTCGCACTGTATTCTGTGTTAACAAAATATTCTTGAGCTCTTCTAATGGTTGGCATACCAATCCTCCAAGGTAGTTTCCTTCGGGCTTCCCTCGCGTTGAGATAACTTGCTGCAAGTTCGCTACGTCGATCTTTAGCTGAATGATACAGCGAAGAGTTTCTCCGATTATAGCAACTTCTCGGTCTTTTCGGTCTTTCTTTTTATGATGCAACAGACTGAGAAGAGCAGCAGATTGAGAGTCGCTTAACTTGTCGTCGAGTAGTAAATTGAGCGCTTTGGCAATTTCATCAGGGTGAATTGGATCTGTGATTCCTCCAAAATGAACGAGCCTGTTGAGTAAGGGTGTAATCGACTCATGTCTCGAGTCGTTTCCGAGTGCCCCTTGCATTGCGTTTATTTTAATAAATTTGAGGGGTATTAAGGACAGAACACTGAAAAGGCTAGGTTTTTACTTAGCTCGTTACAATGAGATTTTGGGGTTATTTGCATCGAGGGCCGCTCACTCACCTATAAATATGGGGGTGCAAGCCGTCTGACCCGGAGATTACATTACCCCGACGAGAATTGACTTATTCCTTTGCATACGATGTACTACTACATCGTTGGAGTTCTACAAGGATTGTTGCTTACTGTTTTCTACGCTGTCCCCTTTGATGGTCGTACGCTTATCCATAATGACATTTATCTAGTGTGGCCGTACGTTATACGAGGAGCTGGGTTCTGCTCAATCATTGTTCATGCAGAGCTATTCTTACTTTCCTTTGTTCTACATCGACCGCCCAATTACCTGTGAATGTCCTCTGTCATTTTGTATGCTCAGTATGGGCTCAAAGCGAGCCAAAGTGATGCTAGAGCAGTACATTTTTCTAGCGTTCACCGAGGTACATACCCTCCTTTCTTGCAAATTGATTGGTCTATCATCGTATTTCTCTCGAGCCTAGATAGCAATTGAGCATCTCCTCATACAGATCAGAGGTGACAGATAACCCCCTGTCTTCCGGCTATGCAAGGGATCTCGTACCAGCACTGAGAATTGCTCTCGCCTAAGCAGTCTCTACTAGGGTGACACAATGCCCAAAGTCTGTTTCTGTCACCCAGACAGGCTAGTTAGCGGATGGAGAATCATGTAATCTATATCGGGGTTCTGGTTGCACAATAGGACTTGACCCCAGGCAATTGAGCATTTGTTTCAATCAGAGAGCACCTTGGAAACTGTTCAGTCAGACAAATCTCAGTGAGGGCACGGTACGCTATGCACCGTGTATTATCTTAGGGAGACATTATTAGCAAGATATTTAGATTGCGAAAGCTTCTAAATTGACAAGGTGCTGTGCTTATTATAAGATCCACTTTCGGCGAAGTCTAGTTGTTGTATGCCCGCCTCAGGCATAGTAGGTAATTCAGGCGCTAAGGCAAAACGCTCAAGGTTTTGACTCACCCTTTAACAGGCACCCTTTTCAGCCTGAAAAGGGTATTGGTAGCAGTACCAAAATATTATGTTCCCTTCCCCCTTTAATGTCAACACAACAACATGGCGCTGATGCTTTGACTAACAGGTTTGCGTGTTTTTTATCGGGAAAAGATTCATAGATAAGAAAAAGGACCTATCTGGGGCTGTTAGTTACTAGACTGTGAACTAAAGTAGATACTAACCAGGTTAATGGTCCCTTGCTCCATAGACACCGCGGTAATAGACTAGATGAACTGCGCTGGTGGTGTCAAGCTTTGGCTAGTGTTCGCACTCCATAAATTGGAAAAGAAAGAGTTTGGATGGGTTCTGAGTCAATTTGTATTGCTGTTTTGTAGACTAGTCAATAATGATTTATTTCTTAGTGACATCTAGCTTAGTACTTCGTGTGTAGACACGCAACCCAACTTGTGCATGGGTCATTTGCGGGTCCTTACTTATACATATATGACTGAGAACTAGGTAGCCTACTATACTGGGGCCAAAAAGCCAGCTCATGCTTAACTCGATGTCCGATGTAATTTTAAAGTGGCTGACAGGAAAAAAAGTGCTCGTTTGTTTCATAATAATCGTATAGCTCACATTCTCATGAAGAACTAAAGAATATAAGACAGAGACAATGGAGAAAGAGAAATTACAAGGTCCACCCAAGCCGAACCAATTCATATCCTGGATCTCTTACACACAACTCATACTAGTCACGAACATCTATAACTATCTATAATCATCGCGGCTGAAATACAATTTGCAACGGCGGTAAAACCGTAGTAAATGCATCCTGTGCGCCATGCTCGAATGTTTCGCCTGTCTCCCCGGGTGCGAACTGAATGTTATACCGTTGTGCCAGCATAGAAACAGACACGCGAAGACTCATCATGGCCAAGTTCTTACCTACGCAGCCGTATGTGCCTGTAGCGATTCAGAATGTCAGCAGAACATCTCACCTCTTTATGAATTTATAATCAACAACTCAAATTGCGGGAACACTCACCCATAGAGAAAGGATAATAAGGAGCTCCATTTGTACCCATCTCCACGTTCTTCTCGCCCCATCGCTCGGGAATAAACTCATTAGGAGCCTTGTAGTATTTCTCATCGGTGTGGATTAATTGAGGCGGCACGAAGACATTGACATCGCCTGGGATGAAGACTTCATCGACCTGCATACCGTGGGAAGGAGTGACACGGTATCCGCCTGTCATTACGGAGGGTCTTAGACGGAGACTCTCATGAATGATGTCGTCGTTATATGTGACTCGCTTGACCTTCTCGTATGTCCAATCATTTGGTCCATTGGGCATTGCTTCGTCGAGCTGAGCCTGGAGCTTAGTAAGCACGTCTTGGTGTTTGGCGAGGAAGAAGATGGTGTTTGCCAGTGCCGTTGCCGTTGTTTCGCTAGAGATAGAGTTAAAATAGCGAACGGTGATTCTTCAGAGAGGTGTGTACTTTACCTGCCTGCTACGACGATCACGCGTGAATCGTCATGAAGTGCAAGTTCAGAAGGCGGGGCCGAGACATCATTTTCTAGGAATGCTTTTATCAACCAGGAGACGATATCTTCAGGATATTTTTCGGTGTCCCAGGTCTTTTATAAGGAAAGCAAAAGGTGTGCGTCAGTGTTTAATGTCGATTTAAGTCAAACTTAGGAATGAGGCGACGATTACTTACCTTCCGTTTAGCCTCAATTTGATCAGCACACCACTTAAAAAAACTATGATACCCAGCCGCTGCGCCAGGGATTCGGCCAAGCATGTTCAAAAGCCACGGAACGTGGCTCACAATGCCAATAAGTCCCATATGATCATGAACGGCCTTAATAGCCGGGTGCCCGCGCCCAGTTGAAAGGTTACAGAAGTCCTTGCCAAACCCAATATCGCCCATGATATCGAAGCTGAAGAACATAGACCAAGCGGTCGCGTCGAATGGTTTTCCTAGATTGGCCTCGATCTGGGCAACAAGTTTATCTGCCAGCGCTTTGACACGTGGCTCGTAGATCCCAAGGGCTATTTTTCTCATTAGTACTCATCTGTCGCCACAGGATTTGCGGCGGGAGCAACTAACATTTAATGCTGAAGGCTCGGTCCCAGGCCTTCCTTCGTCTCCGGTGGTCATCGAAGTCGCGACTCAGGTTCATGCAGATCTTGCTAGTATCGGTATGGAGCTGATCGTACCACGTTGATTTGAGACATTCGGCTTGAGGTCCGTATATCAAAGGTAGGGCTGACTTGCGGAGAATGGAGATTTCACGAGGTCCTGTCAAACTTCCACAGTTAATGCGACTTTGGTGCAGAGAATTCAGGCTCCCTTTCATATTGGCTTACCTGTTCGGACAAAATCGCCGTATTGTTCATGTAGTTTCCTGAGCTCTACATTATATTGGACATTCTTTGCGGCCAGCGTCGCATCATAAAACCTAGTGAGCTTGGCTCCGAATGGGCCCGGGAAGTGATGAAGTCGATGAAAAAACAACCGGTAAATACTGATACTACTTAGAAGACCAGTATTGAATGAACACGCAATCAAACCGACTCTACCCAGAGCTTGAAGGGGAGAAAGCTCGGTTATCGAGAGGTATGCATAGGATAGGGAGAGGACAGTCGCAACGTATAGTACGAGGAGGTTATACATATGGTTTTCCACAGGAAACGACGTGCGAAAAATAGTTATATGCAAGAGGATCCCTAAAAGGGCTGCAGAGCCTCCCAAATGGAGAAGATCAGTCTCCAATACATTCTTGAGTCCCTCTCGATGCAGCAATGATGCGGTTTCCATGGTGAGTGAGCATTCAGCGCCCAAAAGAGCAGTGTGAAAAGAGACAGATAGTTGTTCGCAGAGTAATGAAATTTTAATCTATCTGTAGAACTACTCGGGAGATTTATTCGTTGTCTTGGACAAGAGGTATATACTTTTATGCCTCTAGGGTCATGCGAGCTACTACCTTCCCCTCCCTGCAGTTAGTAACTCTGGCTTTCGATTGGTGATTTAATCTATCTTCTATTGGGGCGTGCATTTCTAACCCGGTAGCATGCATTAGACACGCTATCTACGCCTTCGTCCTCGAATGATACGAGATATCTTCGCACTCCGTTCTAGTGCAGAGCCACTAGCAGGGATTGGCCTCCTCCGTGATGTTAGCTACGCCTGAGCATCAGAAAATACTCCCTGCTAGCAATGTACAACAAGACGATCAGCATCAAAGTAATTGCAGGGAATTCAACTACCGACCAGGTTTGGGATTTATTTTATCGCACACAGGCTGAGGTCCCATTCAGAGCACTCTTTCAAGCTCGCTTGCGTGATATCTACCCACAGACCCTGTCAAAAGCCTCTAATCAGGTCAGCTGCCTTCTCTACGCCGTAGATAAGGGGTTCGAGTGCGGAATCAACGGAAACATGCTGGCATCAACCTTCTGCACGTTTTTGGTGCCATGGAACCCTGATTCCCACCACACCTTCTTCCTCATGCGGCAGCATGATTGCCGTATCACACTTGCGATGCCATCGGCAATTAACGCAGCACGTTAGTGCAGTAACTCCTCAGTTGTCTTAAGGCCACCTGAACTGGTGGTTGACTGGAAAGAAGGTAAAGAGGGGAGTTAGTGCAAAGTCTGAACATGACCTCGATTTCCAATTCGTGGGTGAAAACCTAAGGTCGCCTAACACTCTGATCCACGAGTGTTTGCTAGAAGCTGACGTTGATTTTTCCCGTTTTAACTCATCAGACAACAACGCCACAGCCAAGTCTCCATTCTCTGAAATGCCTGTATGTTTTAGCATGTTCAACACGTCGCTGGAGAGCGATAGTACGCGCTTTTGCAAGTCCTCCCTCGAGTTGAGATCATTCTGAAGGCCCTGGATCAAGGATTCAAATCAGGCATGTAGGCTACACTCGCTGCACATAGCCTGCGCAAAGTCATCTAAGGATTCTTTGTGATCCTTGCCTTGTAGTTGGGGAATGCGCATGGGCGAGCATTGAAGACAAAAGAGTGCTGCCAGTTTGCGACGCTCACCCGCGTCATTATCCCAGTACAGAGACTCACAAATAATCCCCACGTTTGTTCAAAATCCGCTATCCGGACTTCAAAAAGGCTGATGGAGTTGAGCACTTGGCCCTTCACAGTGCTTCCTGGCATTCTGGTGTGAAGGTGCCCTGTGCAATAATATTCACAAATTGGTCAGCTTGCAACCCTGCATTGAAAATTTGCATTTGCTATAGATCGACCTTTCATCCCTGTGGCTCCTAGACTCGACGAGAACTCCTGAAAGATTGAATTGCACTCACCACTGCGGGGACAATCATTGTTCAGATGAGCCGCACCTATTAGGTATGAATCAATCTGAGATTTTGGTGCCCCAATTCGAATCAGTGTATGAGGGCCGGTCTTTATATGTTCAGCTGCAAAATATATATCGACAGTCTAGCGGATTGTCACACATCCAGCGCCAATTATCCATTCCTTGAAGTTTTGCCCAGTTGTGACGATGGATTCCTCCATGAATCCTGATGCCTGCTATAGACTTCGTCTCAGGGTTGGTAAGTAAGTTTTCATCCTCAACAATCACTTCAGCTGGTTCCCACATATCGACAAGCTTTGCTGGAGTTGCAACGATATCCAGTTGCTTTTGTGGAACTGGCTCTCAGCCCAACAACGAGAACTTCTTTGCCAAGCATAGCACCTAGGCATGAAAGCCTTTGTGAGCTAGCATAAACCTTTGTCGCATTGGGATGACAACTTGCACCCTCGAGAATAAAATCCGACACTGAAGATGCCAGAAATTTAAAAGAGAACAGTGCAGTTGATCCCCCTATGTATGACTGCAAAATCAAAGCGAGAGACTGGACTGCCAAAGCAGTGAGGTGCAAAACGTAGAAAGGAGCTGAATCCAAGCATCTTTCGTCATTTATCTTGGTGATCCCAAGCCTATCAAATACCGGTTCAAGTGCTTTTCTCAGTGGTGACAGGGCTCTGGTGGTAACAGCGTCAGACCGTTGACGTGCGTTGGAAAACAAGTGTTGGAAGATTCCTTGAAAAGCCATTCCAGCCCCTAACGCGAAGGGTGATAAGAGATTAGTCATGACAAGGTCCAACACAAGCTTGCTTTCAAGCTGTCGCCGTATGGTTTGAAAGATGTCAACCCGATGTGAGCCATCACCATCCTCGTTAAACGGGCTGCGTTCAGCCTGTGGAATCGAGTTTAGGAAACCGTCTATTTCCTTATGCGTTATGTCGAGGTGGTCCATTTTTAAAGCAGAATGAACACCTTCGGAATAGATTGTTTACGCACTTCAGCAGCAGGACCTTTACGGAAAGTTCAGAAGTTGGATCTTAGCTACCAGGATAGCCCGTTGGGTTTGGCATGTAATACCACACTTCCATAGCAATTGTGTTCTCGGTGGTTATTATCAGAAAGAATTAGGCGCCAACCCAGCGTTAATGCTCAGCCTCAGCCTCGCTTTGCTGCCATGGTCCCTGCCTGCAAGGACGAATCAAAGGTTGCCACAAACCTCACTTATCACGCTGTAACAAATAATTTCACATCGATGGGTTTATACTTCGAATCTATGGGTGATTATCTCTGACCAACAATTTCTCTGTTAATATCGCTACAGTGATAACGGGCTACGCTATAATATTCGGTTAGATTTCATTTACTACGGAATCTATATGCCCGAAATGGCGATTCCAGCGTAGTAATATAGTAGTAGCTAGTGTAGTTTATGGTGATAATCTAGATATTTTCATGCATGTTGCAGTCATCCTATTGATATCCAAGATGAAAGATTGAAAACGAGGTAGCTGCCAGTCTGTTACAGCGAGTCCCCGTAATACCGCAGGATCCTGCACCCATGGATTTTCTGCAGTGCGCTTGGGACCACTCTCTAGCACAATAACACGTACATGAGGATCTTCTGACTGCCTACCACCCTAGCCGCGGTCCTGCCTCTGGCGACCGCATAATCAACAGCCGGGTGGGATGCAGCTGATGCATGATATTTGATCTCAGTGTACTGCTCGGGAGTGGTAAAGTAGTATAATAGGGTCTCCATTCAGCCTCATTCCACGTGGTACACGCTCTCAACTATCTCCGTTCTTGTCCTAGATAAATAAGGAAGCAAGTTGCTCCTCTGTCTATGTCTCAGTTGGTGAAATTCTACTCCTTCTCTGGTTATGGTATAATCCAACTATACCTGTTTTAGAACCTCTCAACTCCACTGCATAGTCTCTCTTTCCTCCAAGGCTTAGTACAAATTAATCAGCTATAGATTGTTACCTATATAAGCTCGTCACAAGGGAATGGAACGAAGTCGGTCTCGTACAAAAGTAGGTATGTTAAACATGCAATAGTAAGAATTAATTCATGATAATGTCCCGGTTTCTAGAACACTACCAGTCCATTGAGTGGTCCATCGCATGCACTCGAGTTATGAACTTAGCCGAATCCAGGAATTATCAGCACAGCGGATGCAGCTGTTTGTTGCGCTAAACCGAAAGTCTTTTCTGAAACAAGCCTCATTAGGCATGAGGAACAGAACTCAGGGAAGGTGTTAGTGAGTGAGTGAGAGGGACTCAGATAAACTTGAGTACAAGATCGTCATATGCATTCTCACAATTGCCGAGTGCCAGTAACACTTGCGTGGACAGTTATCATGGTAGTAGAAATGCAGTAATGGAGTTAGAGGATCTCGTTGGCACAAAATCCGACCAACGTCGCAATGACTCTCCAGTCATTGGAAAGAACTATCTATCCCCCTTTTGGGATAGAGACCTTAAGCAAACAGGTAGATCTTGTTCCAATTAATAGGCGTAATAGAAGAGTTTCAGCAAGTCAGATAGCCCTCAATTCATCCTAGACTGTAATATATGTATGCAAGGAAGGAAGGCCGACTCATTCCTGAAACGCTCAGTCTCCAAATAAAATTGTACTGCACATATATGAGTTATCTATATTTCATCCTCAGTTCACGCTCGCCTCAAGGAGAATGGCGTCGATCCCATGTGGGCCAGCTCAACCTTCAGGGGTCTTGGCGACTCGAAAACAACTAATCGGGGTCAGGAGGGCCTATAACTGGTACACAGATCACAGTTTGCCCTGGAAGAGCCTGTATTTCCAAGGGTCGGATGAAATCATGTGCTGAATTATTTCGATTATAGATGGTAGAACATTTAGTAAGTGTAGGCGCTAAAGTAAGCAGTAGGGCGGGATTCACTTTGATCGCTGAATGGCTGCGATGGCGGTGGAGCAGTTGGGGCGGAGGGAGAAAAAAAAGAGATAGAAAAAAAAAAGGCCCCCTGGATTGGGACTGACGGAAGTTTTGAACATCAAATGAAATTAGGTGTCTCGTACTCGTAACCCAATTCTTCAATCCTTAGGGTCAGGGCTTTTTTACGGTACAATCTTTCGGCATTCTTGTTTCTCTGACACTGCCCTTCTTTCTTTTCCCTAATATACTTTCCCTCCTATCTATTTTTGCCTCGTTCCTTGATTCCGCTTCGATTCGGCGGATTCTCCCGCGTGCATCTCAACAACCACCGAAGTTGACCTCGGTCGCTCTGAAGAGGACAAAGGTGGAAATCTAGAGGGAAATCATAACTCTATTTGTCAAGGTTTAGCTCACCTCATTCAATCCGACCATGCCTCGCGCCCGGAAGTCAAGTAACCTGGGTGCGGACATCCGGGGTGATACCAGCGCACCGGCAATGTCGACCATGAACGAGGTCAGTCCGATTGAAGGAGAAGCTCCAAAATGGGACCAGGTATGATTTCGACTCATCGCGCGGCGCTCAATGGCCTTTGCTTAGCTGCCTCTCCGCTTCCCATGCTCACTCCAGTCTAAGGCAGTGCAGTCTTCTGAGAAGAGTAAATCGCGATCAAAGCGTCGCAGAACCCGCACGTCACTTCGTCGCTTTGGAGACACCTGTTTGAAGCACACATGGCTTTTGCCTCTCCTGATTTTGATTGTACTTCTCGCCCTCTATGCAATCAACCCAACTCCGTCCAATCCGATGCATAGTGCCATCTTCCTGTCCTACCCTCAACTCCCGAAAACTCCTGGTGGCCCGGTGATGTACGGAAAAGGTCCCAAGGATATCGCCTTTGTCTCTTTCTACACCATCGTCTTGTCGTTCACTCGGGAATTCATTATGCAACGCATTATCCGACCTTGGGCCATATACTGTGGAATTCGCAGCAAGGGCAAGATGGCGCGCTTCATGGAGCAGGTGTACACGGCGATCTATTTTGCAATCTTTGGACCATTTGGTCTGTACGTGATGTACCGGTCCGATGTCTGGTATTTCAACACAACGGCCATGTTTGAGGGTTTCCCGCACAGGGAGCATGAGGCTCTATTCAAGGCCTACTATCTACTCGAGGCGAGCTACTGGGCTCAGCAGGCCATCGTACTCTTGCTTCAGTTGGAGAAGCCCAGAAAGGACTTCAAGGAACTGGTTGGGCATCACATCATCACCTTGGCTCTTATCGGTCTGAGTTACCGGTTCCACTTCACCTATATGGGTCTCGCGGTCTACATCACTCACGACATTTCCGATTTCTTCCTTGCGGTATGCATGCGTCATAGACCCCTTCTTGGTGACAGGGACTAATAATAGCAGACTTCCAAAACCTTGAACTATCTCGACTCAGCCATTACTCCTTACTACTTCGGTACATTCATTGCAGTGTGGGTCTACCTTCGTCACGTCCTGAATTTGAAGATTCTGTGGGCAGTTTTGACGGAATTCCGAACTGTTGGCCCCTACGAGCTGAATTGGGAGACCCAGCAGTACAAATGCTGGATCAGTCAAATCATCACCTTCGCTTTGCTCGCGAGCTTGCAAGCAGTAAACCTCTTCTGGCTCTTCTTAATCCTGCGCATCCTGAAGAACTACGTTTTCAACAGTGTCAGGAAAGATGAGCGGAGTGACGACGAAGACGAGGAAATAGAAGAGCAGGAGCAGAACGGCCACGCTATTCGGGCAACTGGAACTGACGTGCCCACCGTTACTGCTCGGAATGTCGGTAAGGAAAACCAGGCTCCACAAGTCCTGGTGAACGGCGCGCCCCTAAACGATAAGCCATCTGGCGGTCGCCGTTAAAAGATTCTGTAATACATTTCAATCCGTTCACGGTAACGCTTTTTCATACGCGTTATCGTTTGGCTTTGAGATACGTTCTCTTTCTCGGCTTTTGAGCTTTTCGATCAAAGGCTTCAACGAGTTAGTTCATATCAGTCTTTCCATGTAGGCAGTCTTCTCGGGCCGCTTATGATTCAAAGAAGCTTTTACATGGTTTTCATCAGTGCCCACGGTATACGAGATTCGCTTCTTTGCATACATTTGTTATTTTTCTTCTTATATATTTGGTCGTCTGGCGTTGTGTATAACGCAGCTAAATGATATAGTCACGATGCCATGGATGTGCGCTTTCTATTGGAAGGGAGGGAAACCTGGGGAGGGCTACGCGCAATTACCATATAATCATAATAATAGATTCGCGCCGACAGATTGTTGGGCGACATTCAGATTTCAGATCCGTTTGGTTTTCAGTAGCTGATATCAAGCTTAAGAGAACCATGAATGTTACCAGGCAGCTCACATGATCGCAGATACAACAAGTTTCTGTATCTTCTAGGAAGCCCGGGTTATCTTAAGCTTGGATCGACTTTATATTTCGCTTCAGAACCACTGAAGCGGCTACATTCCCATAATGCTCGTTTACAAATGCGCAGAAATCAGCAGGCCATGATCATCATCTATTGCTGACGTCGTTCCGGAGTAACAGTCCCCTTCACCTTAGCAGTCTCAGTTTCTCCCTCGCTTTTCACGCTCTTTCCCGGCTCATTCACATAAGGGTTGTCAGTATCGGTATTGGAGAGACCCTCCTGTTTACCAGAGGTGCTCGCTGCTCCTCCAGGTTCACCACGGGAAGCAGGCTATAATCGACTTGTCAGCTCCATCGGTCCCACTCGCGCACTGAACGCAACTTTCGTCAAGAAACGCAGGAACAGGGAGGAACTCTTACTTTATCAACATTAGATGGCGGCTCTCCGAACGATCCACCCTTCTTCTCATCAGACGACGACGAAGACTCGTTCGTGTCAACCTTCTGCTCCGCATCCCGATCGGGCTGAGGCTCAGCTTCTCCAGCGGGGGCCGCATCTTCCTTCTTCTCCGTTTCTTTGACGGCCTCATGATGGTCATCGTGAGCACCATGGGGTTTCTTTTCAGGACCCGATGAGATCAAGTAGTAAGCTGCCGGCACGCCCAGGCCGATCGAGGCTACCATCCTATATCCAAATGGAGTTAGGAGTCGCATCGCGATTGACCAATTGTATTCCCACTGCTTCGGAGGTGAGAGTACTGTGGCTTACCATGGTAGATCACTGGATTTCTGTACGGTATGCGACGATTCGGAGGCATATGTGCGGCGAGTAAACTGCTGCGTAGCAGGCCGACGAGAGGCAGCTCCGACGGCACGGGCAGATGCGCGGAGGAGGTTGGCACGGGCGAAGACCATTGTTGTTACTTGTTGAGGATATTGAGAATTGGTAACAAGCGGTATATTCCGTGTAATTGGAGCAATTGAGGAGAGGTTGACGGAGAGGGAAGGGAGAGAAGAATGTGAGAAGGGAGAAAGAGGAGGCTGGAGGTGATCGGATGATGACATGCCCTGGTCACTACAACTTCGGAGCGGCTTTTGCCGGCGTGGCCTCAAGTGATGTAATTTACCCCGGGTGGGACACCTTTTAACCTTGGAGAATCTTGGATAGTGTCTTCTGGATACTTCTTCAATACAATAAATTTAATATGGTCAGTCATCTGGGTGTTTTTATTACGCTTTTTCTCTCAATGGAGACGCCTGTCTCTATGCTGATGAAGACATGATAACTACGGTAACAGATGGATCCACTGGGACAAAAAGTTACCATTCCAACATACAACCGATCCCATAAAGTACTTATATGTTGCAATTGACAATTCGCTCTATTTGCTCTAAATACTTTTTTCCCGATTGTTCAGTTCAGCGATCGATATCTGAGAGATGACTATTGGGAATCTATCTGGAGAAGAGAGAAAGAACATGAGATGTTGATGGATGCGGCAGTGCATGGATGGGACTCGAGTGATCTGATAAACTAGCGCGGCGGAGCTCCCCCGATCAGGACTAGGCCAATAGTACACCTTCGGACCTTGAACAACATATTGTAATTCTAAAACCCATCAAGCGAACCCCCTCTAAACTTCCTGTTACCGGTCCATGGTGGGGACCACGTCCAAATGGCTCTAACATCAGTAAGAATCGCTTCGCTCCTCTGTCGCAAGGCAGGCCGCTAATGTACCTGAACCCCCACAGTGGAAAGCCTTCAACTTCTTCGACGTCTCCTCCGTCAAGCTGCCTGAAGAGAGCTCTTCCATACTAGGCGTACGCAGTTACTACCAACTCATGGGTATGCGGACATGCTAATGAGAGATTGCTGAAAATAGTCCGATATTTCCTCGCTTTGTACCGGTTCATCAAATATCTTCCTTGGGTCCACCGATGGCTTGGTCCACCTCATATCGTCTTCCTTTAAACTCCTGCGATCGTTCAAAGCATCCGACGGCGGCCGCATAACGCACATCAAACAGATAGAAGGAACGTCACTGCTTGTTACTATCGCCGATGATGCCTCAAATGAACCGGCCCTGAAAGTTTGGGCTCTAGACAAGACTGAGAAGAAGACGGGAGCCCCTCGGTGCTTATCGACGACCCCGGTTCAAAATGCTAGAAGACCGTTCCCCGTATGTATGTCCGCTCTCGAAGGCATCTCTTCGCTCTTGCTAAGTATCAGATTAACAGATATCGGCGTTCGCGGCCGTTCTAGACTTGTCGCAAGTTGCAGTTGGTTTCACCAATGGGTCCGTTGCAATCATTCGCGGCGACTTGATTCATGATCGTGGTGCGCGGCAGCGGATTGTCTTCGAGTCGGAAGAGCCCATCACCGGACTGGAGATACACAGTGGCCCAACAACCATTCTATACATCTCTACAACAAATCGGATACTGGCCTTGGTCATCGCTGGTAGAGGACAAGGCCAACCGGCACGTGTCCTCGAAGACACGGGCTGCGCTCTTGGTTGCATGTCTCTGGATAAAGACACTGGGGATGTTCTGGTCGCCAGAGAGGATGCGATATACACCTATGGACCGCATGGACGCGGGCCCAGCTACGCTTTTGACAGTCCAAAGGACTCAATTAATATTTTCAAGGACTATGTCGCACTGGTCTGCCCTCCCAAAGCCGCGACTACGAACTCGGGTACTTTACGAAACTTCGCGACCAGTCAGCCTGATGATATTTTCAACACCACCACGTTCACCCTACTAGATACGGATCTCAAGTTCATTGCACACTCTGAGGCACTGGTGTCTCCTGTGAAGCAAGTTTTCATAGGTTGGGGGGACCTCTTCATTCTCACTACTGAAGGAAAGGTACGTAATCCCGCTTCCTACAATATTGGCCATGCTAACGCGATCTATCTTAAATCTAGATCTATCGTTATCGTGAGAAGAGTCTCCAACAAAAACTCGAGATCCTCTATCAGCGCAGTCTGTATATATTAGCGATCAACTTAGCACAGAAGAAGGGCGTCGACACGCTCCAACAGAATGCGATTTACCGCAAATATGGCGATTTCTTATACCAAAGAGGAGACTATGACACGGCAATGCAGCAGTATCTTCGGGCCATTGACAATACGGAGCCGTCGCAAGTCATTCGGAAGGTTAGAGAGTCCTTGCATGGAGAGTTGAGCCGCAGCTTACTGAATTTGATAATAGTACTTGGATACGCAGCGTATCCACAATTTAATCGAGTACCTCGAAGAGTTACACGACCATGACCGTGCCACTGTGGACCATACTACATTGCTATTGAACTGCTACGCAAAGCTCAAAGACACGGGCAAATTAGATGAGTTCATAAAGGCTCCCGGTGAATTGAAGTTCGATCTGGAAACAGCTATTGCCATGTGCCGTCAGGGCGGCTACTATGAGCAAGCCGCCTACTTGGCTACAAAGTACGGCGAGAACGACATGGTCATTGACATCTTGATTGAAGATTCCAAGAAGTACGCAGAAGCTGTGGAGTATATCTGGAGACTTGATCCTGAATTGGTGTGTATGCCTAATACAGCTCGCTTCCGTGGTATGGTACTAACTGATTCGAGACCTACAACAACCTTATGAAGTATGCTCGTGTATTACTGTCCAATTGCCCGCAAAGAACAACTGAATTATTCATCGATTATTACAAGGGAAAGTACAAGCCTATCACGGAAGTTCAACCTCCACCCGAGCCACAAATGCAGTCAACTAGTACATTACAAAGTCTAGCGGCTTTCCTTCCTCTCCCTCTGATAAATTCCAGTGCAGGCGCAAAGACGGTAACACATGAACCTCTGCCTGAAGTAAAGGATACGATAACAGATGATACTCCAGCGTATCAGATTCCAAGACCCCGAACTGCCTTCTCTTCTTTTGTGGGTCATCCACAGGAGTTTATCACATTCCTGGAAGCGCTCATTGATCAAGACAACCTGAAACAAGAAGACAAAGTGGACCTCTATACGACACTCTTCGAGATGTACTTAGATACGGCGGCCCGCAAGAAGTCTACGACCGAGAAAGAAGAGTGGGAGACTAAAGCAAAGAGGCTCATCGAGGGCAAAGACGTACGAACCTGTTCTGCATTTGTATACAATTACTGACCTCTCTAGATTCCGATCTCCACATCCAGTGTCTTGTTGCTCTCCGATCTTTCGGGCTTTCGGGAGGGCTCTACTCTCGTACGGGAACAAGAAGGCCTTCGTTCAGATATTTTCCGGTCCTATACGTCTGCAAAGGACACCCGCGGGGCTATTCAAGCGTTGAAGAAATACGGACCAGAGGAGCCACAACTATATATCGATGCTTTAACATATTTCGCTTCAAGCCCAAAGATTCTTGAAGAGGCCGGCGAGGAGTTAGATGTTGTTCTCAAGCGAATCAACGATGAGGGGCTTATGTCGCCGCTTCAAGTCATCCAGGCACTCAGTAACAACGCAGTGGTCACCATGGGCCGAGTGAAGAAGTATTTGAGTGACAACATCGAGCGCGAAAAGAAAGAAATATCAACTGTAAGTGTACCCTCCACCTGCAAGGTTTTCTCGGCGATAACTAATGATTTTCGCAGAATCGTCGCTTAATAACTAGCTACAGCACGGAAACCGAGAGCAAGAAAAAGGAGCTAGAACAATTGGGCAGCAAGCCGGTTGTTTTCCAAGCTCGCCGGTGTGCCCTCAAGTCTTGCGGTGGAGTTCTGGACCTACCTACAGTACATTTTCTCTGCAAGCATTCTTTCCACCAGCGGTGTCTGAACAAGGTTGATGAGAATGCCGACTGCCCAGTCTGCGCTCCTCAAAACTCCACCATCAGAGCCATCCGCAAAAGACAAGTGGAGTCGGCGGATCAGCACGATCTTTTCAAAGGGGAACTCCAACGGTCCAAGGATGGATTTGGGGTTATCAGTGAATTCTTCGGAAGGGGGGTAATGCGGCCACAGAGCACCATGGAATGATGATACGACTGAAATGCCTGGATCGTGATACCTTTTGTATTTAGATTTTTCTGTTTCACAGAGACATACCCAATTGCAGTCAGTTCATGACTTGATGCCAAATGATAAGCGATATCAACGGTTTTATAGATGCTGACCTTATCATCACGTGCCCGCGCGTCATTTCCGCACCCACGACGCGTGATAAGCTATCCCATATCAATGCATGGCCAAATATCTTATTTCACAATCCAGTCCCCCTCGTCTCCTTATCTAAAGCCAGACCAATGTCCCACGGCCGTGTAATTCAAGACTCCGATGATGAGGACGATCCGTTGGCATCAGACTACCCCCCTCCCGCCAACCCATCGCGCCAGACCGATAACACTTTCACCTTCAATCTAGACACACAGAATGTCCCCCTAAGGGCTCAGTCCAATCACCCGCTCACAATTAATTTCGACGAGTTCCTTCATTCCCAGGAAGCAGCGCCAACAGGATTATCTTCCTCGCAGCAGCGGAGGGAAGAACGATGGATCCCGCATGAGGCGGCGGGCGGCGGCTCGATTGGTGAGCAGTGCTCCCCATTGGAGGCTTCTAGTTACTATGTATCTTACCAATAATATTAGGTTCAATGATGACGGAGATCGGTCTCGCACAGCGACGGCTTTTCGATGATGATGACGCTCAATACGCAGATCGAAACGTTCTCCCTAGTACGACTACTGCGTCGGGTCCATCGCAACCTAATCTGATACCGACGGATGAAATGCATCTAGTGCCGGTTATTGAGATCAACGGCCCACAGGAGATGGGGTATATCAATAACGACAATGGCCCGGGCTATATGTACCAGACGAGCGACACAATCGCCTATCAATACGCTCAAACAGAACAACAACGTCAAGTCCTCTCAAGCAATGGATTTTCCCCATCAGCGGCGTCATATAACCTTTTCGAGTCCTCGTTACAACCATCCCGAAGTTCCAATTCCGATGAAATCTCGCTTTCAAGACCCACCGGCGCCGTACAGATTGATGGACACAATGGTCCGCGAAGGTGGAACTCAATGCAATATATGCCTTCTTCGCCACATGATACCGAGCCGAATTCTTCGTTGCTATCGGCCAAAGCCAGTCGATCAAAGAGTGAAAATGCTGCTCTAAACGTGGCGCCACAGTTAGAGATACAGCCTCAAACCACAGAGAGTCCCGTCGTGCTATCTCACCCTGTCGCTATCGAAATTCCCGCAGAACCAAAGAAACGCGGACGTCCAAAGAAACAGTCCGCACCAGAGGCCGGCGAAAATCATGAACTTCCCCCATATCCAGCCAACCAAGAGGCCAGCGAAACGACCAATGCCATCAACACCAAGCCCGAGAAGCGCAAGCCAGGCCGGCCACCAAAGACAGCGAAACCAGACAGCCCGAACCCGGACAACCAACAAGACCATCCCAACCCTACACTCAATCAACCAGAAGCAAATCCACCATCAAATGAGCCAAACCACCCCAACCCAACATCCAACCTTTCTCCGCAAGACCCGCCAGCAAACGGTACCATCCGCATCGAGCTTCCCCAACCCAACCACCAAAACCAAACAGAAGAAGCAAACCCAGAACCTCCAAACCCCCCAACCCCACTAAAAGAACCCAAAAAGAAGAAACTCAAACGCGGCAAAACAACCTCCATCACACTACAAAAAACATACGACCCAGACATCGAACCGGACGTAATCTGGATCGACGACGAAACACCCTCAAACCCCATCCCCAATCCTCTCGAACCATCACACCCCGACACCAACCCAGCAACAATCCAACCTGAACCACCCAAGAAACGCGGCCGCAAGCGCAAGAAGACCTCCGAACAACAAGCCCTAGAAGAAACACAAACATCAACAACAGGCAAAGCCACGGACTCAAACCAAGAAACGGTATCAGTCACAGTTATAATCAACAATCCAAAAGAAACCAACAAACCTGATAATTCGAAAAAACCCACCCCCGATAACTCTCATAACACAGATATCAACCCAGAAGAAACTCTTCATCTCGAACAAGCCACGTCCCCTTTAACAACAAACGAGAACCCACCCGAAACACCCAAGAAGCCCAGTCATGAGCCGAAAACGCCTTCTACGAGCACAGATGATTCAGGCAAGGTGTCGAGCAAAGGGCCCGGCAAACACAGTCCAATATCCACGGGCAAGGTACCATATCGCGTTGGGTTAAGTCGGAGGGCCAGGATTGCTCCATTGTTAAAGATTGTTAAGCGGTAATTTACTCTTTCTGGGCATCCGGGCCATAATGAGGATCTTTCGTTCTGTGGACGTTTGCAAGGTCTACTATATTCGAATCTTATAGTTGTGTTCGTCGACCGGTTTGCCTATACGTTGTTATCAATATCTGGCTTCTCTCGCTATTGTATATCATACAAAACACCGCAATGGTACGGTATGTGATAATGTCAAATGGAATGAGTCATGAATTGCGATATCTATAAACGAGTGTACCATGACATTACTAACCAGTATCCGGACAACCCGTCGGGCAAATGAGCATTAGTGAAAGAATAAACTACCTAGTTTTAAGAACCAAACGCTGACAAGCCGGTGTAGAGAATATTCACCTAAAAACCATAGTCGTATCGATAAGTCTTTATCATTATCCCAAGCTTACACCTTCATACAACAAGAATTAGTGCAGCCACCAAAACACTCACATCAGCAATGTCGCTGCTGCTAGTAGTATCGAACCCGCCACATAGAAGCCAGGGTGCGCCAAAAAGCCCGCTCCCGATTTTGCGGGACCTTTTCCAGGTACATGTCCATTGTCGTGAATGATGCCAGTGTGTGTGTGTCGATAATCCTTACAACGGCCAGCATTGGGCTGGCAGCCATGTTCGCAATGCTTAGGGGTATTCCCACACTTGTTGTCCCTACCACAACATTCCCCAAATGTCGACCCCTTGCATGTCACATTCGGTCCGCACTGGCCGTCGCGAGAAACGACTTGGTGGACGGAAGCCAGACTAGTTGCTTTTCGGAGGATGCTATTCTCAAAATCGTCGTCCATACGGTACCAGTACTCTGGAGGGTCACCAAGGCACTCGCCAACAGTCACAATCTTGTAGTCATCGTTGGAGACTTTCTTTAGCATGTGCTCAGTAAGATTGTGAACAGTCTGTTCGTGCACGTCGTGGGCGATAACCAGCCAAGATCTATCGGACGCCTTTCCCCTGGCCAAATTCTTATCGAAAATATCCTTAGAACCTTGAATAGCACTCGGGCTGTCATGGCGGTAATCCTCGGTATCAATATCGTACAAAATAACATGGTATCCCAGCGCACCCATATCACCCAAACAGCCCGATTCCACCGTACAGCTCGAATACGGAGGCCGCATATACGTCGGAAAGCCGCCCAGGATATTGCGGATCGCGACCTCATTCCACAACATCTGGATCCGGCGCTGCTCAGGCGTGATCTTGCTAAGATCCTGATGAGACCAGGTATGACTCGCAATCTGGTGTCCACTACGATACATGCGCTCGATCAATGAAGCCCACGGCATTCCGGGCGTATCAATGGGCCCTTTGGCATTATTATTTCCCGTGATGAAGAAGGTCACCTTCGCGTCATATTTGTCGAGCAAATCGAGAAGATCCTGCGTATACTTGTTTGGGCCATCGTCGAATGTCAAGGCCACTTTTCCTGGCGCCACGCATGACCGGATAGCCTGGGGACCGTACGGGACCTTGCCGAGCTTGGTACGAGGGACATCATCGGTCGGTGGACCGCCGGGGGTCATATGGGCATCGCAATGGCCGAAATCGATCTGGCAATCGGGGGAGCGGCAGTGGTTTTTCGTATTACCGCAGTAGCCTGGGAGTCTTATTAACCTGGTTTTTTCTTGTTATGGGGGGTAAAGACGTACCGGCAGTTGAGCAGCAGTTATTGCCAGAACACCTACCAAAGCCGGGGCCACATCTAGCTTGAATCTCGCGTTTTGTCGAGGCTTGAGGAGAATTGGTGTTCCCTTCAGGTGTGTGGGTTGGGGTAGGTGACTTCAGGATGTTACGGGCGGCTGAGCATGCTACGGTACTGGCGAGAACCAGGAACCGAGCGATGTGCATTTTTGAGAGAGGTATTAGTTGGTGATAAGTGAGATGTATCTGATAAAATAGACAATAGAACGAAATGAGTCTCTATATGGTGCAACGCTTGTGATAAGAGAGAGTGATGATGGAGAAGCAGGTAGAGGAGACAAACTGGAGGATACACTATCTGCGCTCCTACATCTGGGCATTGTATCCCGAGGAAGGAACGATACTACATGATGGAATCGCAAGAAGTTCCTATCAACCTAGAACCAGGCTAGAAGATCGGTAGACTCCTTCCTGCCAGTTCAAGCTGGCTGGTTGCTCAAAGTAGAAGGCACGACTATAAGCCTCGATATATACCTTGTTAGCGAACAGCAAGCCTGTACAGGTATGTTGAATATCAGTTTAATCATCAATAGTTTACAGATATGTTAAGCAAAAATGAAGGTGGAGAGTATCTCTATATTGTTGCTGTCTAACCTCCTCATTATGGGTACAATTTCATGATGAATGATACAAAGCTAGCTTATGTGACACTAACTGCAACTTATTCTTCGTCTTCTGTGCTGTTAGTACAATCGGTTGCCCTCGTATTTCAATCGGTAGAATGCGTGACTTCTATTCTGTAATAAGAGTTATCTCGAGGCTGTGGGTTCGAGTCCCACCGAGGGCTTTTTTTTCCCTTTCTGTTTGATCTTTTCTCATCGCCATTGTACGCCGCTGGAGTGTATCCCATTTTCGTACGGCAACCCAGGCACACTTCTTCCAAATGATGGCATTCTGCTAAAGGAAATGGATAGACGACATGGCCGATACACAATTTGTCTCAGCGGATGGTCGTACACTCTTTTCAATAAAATGCTCACTCCGTCTGAAGTTATCTATCACTCTTTAAGGACTTAATCTACCCGCGAGATAAGCGAGCTAGCTGTCAAAGTAGATGACGACCTGATCTGTCTGCATGGATAGGTCCAAGATCAATCCAAAAAGTCTCAAATATTTGCAAGCACGATAACAAACCAGGAACTGCATTCTTCGATCTAAGCCTGGTGGCCAAACCTGCTTGTGTTGAAATCTCGCTTAACTGGTTTTTTGAGTGTAGATCCTTGAAAATAGCAAGGTGTGGATAGCGCTACTTAGTTCGTCCAGAGTGATACGGAATGTGGTCTAACAGTTGTATTGGTTTTATCTATATACTGGGACAGAATATTTAGTTCAGATTGGTGGTAAAATGCAAGTCACTGGAGCCGGAGAGGGGAAGAGACAGAGTGGTGATCAATCCAACAAAGCTCCCCAGATGAATATCAGATTACTATCCAGGTCAATGTCCAAGACTATTCACTCTTCGATAGTTTCCATTGCCAGTTATTATAGAAAGCGAATTCAAGATTTCTAGTAAGGTGTCCTTCCCGCTCGTATTGTTTGCGCACGCAGGCTTCGATACTCTAGGAGCCCAAAAATCAAACGATTAGATTGACTAAGTTAGCACTATCTAGGGATCACGAGGCCATATAACAAGGTAATTAAGCAAAGTGACTTTATAACGGATTAGTGTAATAATGAAAAAACAAAACCACCGTATGATTTGGCTGAATATAGTCAGCTTCAACAGATATAGCACTACAGTTGCATGTCTAAGCATATTCAAGGTAACAAATCATCTTCATTTACTTCTCGTCGAACTTGTCCCCCAATGATAAGGGGCTTTAATTTAAGGTCCAATCCAATGGAAAAGGCTGAATAGCAACTAAGATGTGTCCATCGGTCTGTGATTCTCTGTAACGGGAAAGTACCAAGAACTCATTAGCCCAGAACTAGGAGCGTGATAGAGTAATGTATGGGATATCAAAGTATATAATATCCCCTAGTTAGTAGTGTACTGTCGATGGGGTGTTGAGGGTATAATGCTTCAAGATCTCGTATGACCAGTGTATACTGATCTTTTGTTGTTTCCTATTGCTTGGCCAATTCATTACCTATTCCTGGACTCTGATGACACCATTTGTGACCATCATGGAGCCAACATAAGTGTACTGCTTTGTTAATCATTATTACCATCCTGTTTCGGTCCCATTCCACTCCATCTGTTTAATGATCATCTTTAAGCGGTACGAAGCAGCAACACTACAATTTTTGGTTCTAGTGTTGAAGAGATCAGAGCTTCTTGGGATCGGGTTTTCTACTGTTAGCAAAACCCCTAGTGGTTTTAGTTATCTTTAGACAGTTCTTCTCTACAACGACATAAATCGCTGCTTGAGGTGTTCGGCAGATAGTCCTTTTTGTTGAGATTAACCGAGTAGTATATGACTTCTAAGCTCTTGCCCTTGATCAATATTTATTCAATTTCAACTAAAAAAAATTTATTAGTGTTAGTCCTAATTTCAAATTTAAAGCTTAACTAGACTACGTAGATAAACCGTTGAAAAGTACCCGGCCAAAAATTACATCCATTGTAAGATGTGTTTTCGGCAAATAACTATTGTCATATATTTAATATTTTAGTTACAGCGCCAACACCTGTCTGGGTGGCGCAATTGGTTAGCGCGTCTGACTGTTAATCAGGAGGTTGAGAGTTCGAGCCTCTCCCTGGACGGTTCTCTTTTTTAGCTTTTATCTTAAGCTACTCATCAAGTCCATGGCAAGTCAAGTAACTTCATATATTGCTAAAGATTCCAAGTGGACAACCTGTTCTGCTTCTACCTATATGTTCAAAACACGCCGTAAACCCTTTCTTTGCTCGGATGGCCCATTATGATAAAAAACTAGATTTTATAGTGATATATTTAGCTGTTGTTATGGGACTAGGAATCTCTGCCTAAGGCATCGACCACGAGCGAACCCATATTAATAAAAACCTTGGGCGTGATACGAATTTCCCATATAATGAATAGTCTAGCGTTCGATGTTCAGGTTACAGGTCGGATAGACGCGTTCTTTAGCTGGGGTGGACTGAAATCTATCATGTGATCGAGGTAACAGACCACCTGGACCTTACCGCCGCTGTTATAATTACAAGTGTAAACTATATTTCATTCCGTATACTTATAATTAATGAATAAATGAATTTCAGGGTATGTGGCACAGTATTTAGAAGCTGATGTGGAAGTCTGCCAAGATAGATGGGGCGTCCACCTCAGCTTTTCCAGGGTCCATGTGACCTGTGTACTCTTGGATGTTCTTGCGTTTTAGATCTTAGTCGCTTACTGTTACATGCAATGCAGGTTCTTGTGTAACGGTTGATTGTTGCCAAGTCCGCTTGATTGTGGAACCACTAACTAACGGACCGGACGCGGTCAACAAAGCGGTGATGAAGTGACTGCAGAACATAACAACGAATGGTAACACTTACCGTATGGTCTTCCCACTAGGGACCGCGGGTCAGACAGAGAATGAGGATAGATGTATATAACACATTTTGCAGGCATTGTCAGGAGGGTGATTTTCAATTATAGTTGATATTCTGTACCTATAAACTATCAACCAGAAAACATCTCTACTCTGGATGTTATCGTTCTCCAGTTATCCAAGCATTTACTTGTTCTGCCGTGCTTATCTTACCGCTCTACGGTCCACCTCCTAGCGTTGTCAAAGAAGCGCCTACAAAATAGTAATTGACATTATCTTCATCTCCAATATATACTATACGCATAACATCTAATTAATATACTGATTTCTCGCGAATAGCTTCATTATTCCTCAATTAGGTCGATTATCCGTGTCACACTAGTTGTTCAATAACTGAGAGATATCTCTATCTCACAAATACCTTAAAAATCTAAAAAAAAAAATATATATATATATATATATATATACTAAATTAGATTATTTAAGTATGTAATATATGTAGCAACCCCGTTGCTACATTCATTGTCTTACCGACCGACCCTACATTCCGCATTTAATGGTTCTAGGGTTCGCCGAACGGAACCATTTCTATCTACGGAAAGCCTAGTGTTCCACAATCTAATTAACCATATTACATACAATCAGCGCTTACGCGTATAACGGATGGTAGATTGCAAATATTAAGGTCAAATTATAATTCACTGGGATTGCTCAACTGCTACACCTTTTTATTGGATTATAATATTATTAAGAGAAACTCATAATATCTAGCTTGTCTGGGTGGCGCAATTGGTTAGCGCGTCTGACTGTTAATCAGGAGGTTGAGAGTTCGAGCCTCTCCCTGGACGAAAATTTTTGTGACCAACCACCATCGAAACTGGCGGATCGGGACTGGTCGTCTTTTTGTCTTTATCAGCGCTACTTTGATGTTAGTGCTATTTCAGCAGGCCATCAACGCAGATAAAGCCGGAACATGACCGTTACTTTATCGGCGCATCCAGGCGACTGTTAAGGATTCTCTGGATGCTACCTTTACATAGCCAATATAGTGTTGATTCTAGCATAGTTTTGCTTCTTGTTAAACCTGTATCATCCCACGGGAGCATCCTCAACATTGAGGCATGGTGGTAGTCACGAAACACCCTGCGCACCCTCGCGGGGACGATGGCCCAACTCTTAGACCAATAGGCCACGACACGACGAAAACATCGGCTCCTAAACCTCGTGAATATGCTATCGAATTATTTATCAGCGAAGACCTGAGACAACACGAACCCAATACTTACACTTGTGTCACTCTTTACGGTCAACTGAAACTGGCAACAATAGACCAGCTCCACAGCGTCGAAAACATGGGCCAACGCGTGCAATCTACTGTATTTCACAGATAAATCTGATCGGAAAATTTCCACCACAATGCCCTTCCTCTGATATAAGCTTGATGATCACCTGAATATGATATGGTATATGTTATCACATTCATCGAGAGCGTCAATCACAATGAGGTATGACGAAGCACTGGACGCCACCTCAAGACTTGGAGGTGGCTAAAGAGTAAATCGGGGTCATTGGTCATCCAGAGATCGACTTGTAATGTTGCTACAATCTGTAATTACCCGGCTAATTAGCTCTCGAAGTATGGTGATATCGTCTGCAAGTTGTACGGCGATACGAGTGACAAAAAGGTCTGCGTGGCTTGTATTTCCTCCACCTCTCGAGAAGAGAAGCTTGCACCAAGCCGTCTTTGGTTTCTACCATAGTACTTCCTTGCTACTGTTTGTGCTATGGTTGATTTTCCTGCACTAGCTAGTCCGTTCAACCAGAAGATGTGCTGCTTATCTTCCCGATCTACCCAGTCATATATGTCTTGCAAGGGGTTTGTTCGAGTACCTCCATGGCAGGTACAGTCATGCCTATGCTTGGAGTTGAATCATGCACCTTTAGAGTAGTTCAATCAAGATAAAGAATTACCTGTTTGTACGCTCTTAGGTGTCAACGATACTCAAATATTATTGTGAACACCGGCGACACATTTAGTAATGATTGGCATGGTCTTGCAGATGGTTCATCGCATGCATATAATGGCATCGAAATCGAGGTCGGTGGGAAAGCGCAGATGGGTAATAAGTTCGGGGGTAAAGACTTCTGGGAGGATTGATTGTGCACTACAGTGAGACAGCTTGCGCTTCTGAAAGAGTGTTCCATCACAGAAACATATACCTAGATCGGGATAGCTAGGAAGGTACCTAAAATACTTATGACAACGGAGATAACCAAAGATGCTTGGCTAAGACGTCTCAACGGTGAAGAGGTTTTTACTCTACTACTATTGTAAGCAAAGCTGACTTTGGTTTGCATGATCTATGAGGAATTAACGTCAAATTTCTGATAACAAGCTGACAACGCTGATGGAATTCGTTATACCAAAGTGATGCGAGCGTAGACTATATTTCATCAACAATAATTCTAGCATGTCGGAATGACCCTTAGTATTTCGTGTTCTGCGCCGAATGAAGACTTTAGCTCTGAAAATATTTCTTCAATAGGATCCAGGTCCGGTGAATATGGAGGCAGGTGCATCAACTTCACTCCAACATCGCTACACATCTGTCCCAAATGCTCAGTATGCAGAAACAATGCATCGTCAATTACTAGTACAGTCTTGAGCTCGGGTTATTCATCACGGTGATGAAAGAGCTGCTCCACAAAATATTCAAATACCAATGCATCAGTGGATCACTGGAAGACACGTGGTCCGCTCCCTACCCTTAAGTCAAAGTAAGCCTTCCAAGTGATAATATAATACCTTATTATGAACTTCACGAGAAATACGGCCGATATGAACTCATTCGACTTATTGTCTACCTAAAACGACCTGTCAAGTGGATACTTCTCAGCAATACTTTTCCAACCCAACCCTTCTATATATCATGCTGACGCCTGGCAATAACACCGCCTAGGGAAGCGTAGGAGGGGTAATAAAATCAAAGATAACTATCCGAAATTAGGCCCGGAAAGGCTCGACTATTTGACGTAGACCTATCGACGTAGAAAATTTCTGGTGTCTGAACGTTGTGGTGTTCGCATGTTTCCCTGGTGGACTCTCTCATCTGGGCTTCCTGGCCTTGTGGGCTACTCCCACTGGGAGATGAGGTATCCCTAGGTAATAAGACAACTAGTGTGACAAGGTTAATCGGCCTAATATAAGTGAAGAAACCCCATTTTCTACAGTTTCTTATTGCAGTTATTAAGGTTTCTTAAGTAGTGCAGTATATATATATAGACAATAGATTGTTGACAGGTTACAGGTTAATGTTTTATAAATGAACAGCGTTGTGATTTCAGTTCCAGACCACTTAATTCCCTGCAGTAGCCAGCGACCATGCAAGCAATACGCCCACAAATGATGATTTACCCCAAGAAAGCATCTGTCAACTAATCCGTGGCTTTGTGGCCTAGCGAATTTTGGCCAACAGCATTATTCTATCCTATTTCTGGACACACCACGATTTTCCATTGACCCGCTTCAGTTTCGACCACACACCTACTCAAAGCCATCTACACCGTAGCCCCATTACTCCGAACGAAACGATACAATCTTCCCCCAAGTATCCGCCGTTCCCCAAATCCCCTGCCGCAGACACGACAACTGCACAATCTGGCTATGATCCACAAAAAGATTTACATCAACACCAAACTCCCGAATATACCAATTGTACACCTTCGGGTCAGCAGCCTCAAACATGACCTGATCGGGGGGCAGTTCCTTCATGATCTTGGAGACCACATCCGTCCGCCACGACTCCACATTCTCCGTGATGCCCTCGGATTCAATCATCAGTCGCTCCACGCCTGCATCGAGGAACCTATGGCCCAGATTTACTAGCTTGCCCGGGTCAGAGGTACCAATCGCCTCAAGACCGGAGGCGGGTGTATCACCACCTGCGCCAAACTGGATGCCGAGCTCTGGCTTTGCTTTCAGCTTGAACGAGTGGACTTTATCTACGAGGCGAAGCCAGTCGTCCTCGGGGAATGAGAGGAAGCCGGAGGATAGCTCGATGACGTCGAAGCTTGGTGAAATGTTAGTGGGGTGGATATGAAGCGAGGGGGTTTTGGG
>MBFL02000243.1:0-54921 GCA_001696595.2 Aspergillus hancockii
CCCCCACCCCCACCCAACCTCTGCACCAACAGTCCCGTCCCAACATGCCCAGAAGGTACAGGTATAATCCCTTCAGGCTTCTTCCCCGCAACCCTCTCACCAATCTCATCCACATCCGCCGGATCATCAGGCACACCCTCGAGCCCCCCGGCCCCAGCCCAAGCATCAGGCGGAGCCAACAGCCTAAGCGACGCAGCAACCAACGACCCAACCAACAACCCCGGCAACTCGTCCACAGGAACCCGAGACAAGAACTCCGAGTCCGAGTGTCCGCGATATGTGTACGAAACCTCTAGAAAGCGTAACGCGCTCCGTGTATCCTTCTGCCCCCCCGTGCTGGGCAGCTCACCCAGATCACGGAGTATATCCCCAATGCCCGCGATGAAGCCTTTCCGGGCGAAAACGTCGAGAAGATGCAGTTCGCGCAGGCCGCCGGGGTTCTCCTGAGAGCCGGTCAGGGCATTGTGGATGAATTCGCCTGCGTCGCGGCGGGAGTCCTCGCTTACTCCGTCGATTAGGTGGGAGTATAGTGTTAGAGCCTTTAAGTTGGGAAGTACGCTGGCTAGTTTTGTTAGGAAGGGGGCCGGGTAGCCTAGGGAGAAGAGCTCGAGGGTTAGGGAGTCGATTCCTTTGGGGAGGGAAGGGGGTATTGCGGTTTCGGGTAAGGGGGTGTTGATGATGTCGCCGTATTCGGTTGGTTTGATGTCCGATGTTAGGGTCAAGTGTTGGAGGTTTGCGGCTTCGGGGGGAAAGGGTGGGAGGTGGAAGGTTTGGAGCGGGATTTGGGCTGCTGTTGGGGTGGACTGGGTTTCGGGGTTGATGGTCATTGTGGTGGTTTTTTTTTTATGGTGTTTGGGGCTTTTGGGTCGATTGGAACATAACTGAGAGAAATCAATCCTTGTAGGTTCTTCTATTATATAGGTGTTGCTCTTACCCCATCTTGTGGCTGGATTTAGTGCGGGGATTCTGCGGAGAAAATGGAGAAAACCGATACTTGCTGCTAGTATGATAGAACGCTAAAGACATGGTCTAGGATAAGATGACCTTTTGTTATTGGGTGTTTCTTTGCTCAGGATTTCTGCACTAATCGTCTGAGCAAGGTTCCCCTCAGCTTGGTCCAAATGACGGACAAATCGGGTTTACTAGATAGAGGTATAGAGATGGGAAGCCTCTAACTCCATAGACTCTGAGAATCGCAGTCACTTACAACTAGGATTCACTGCTTACACATCAACAGAGTTTGACTGTATGAAACTGGTACGCTAATGCCAGAAAATAAAGTATTTATACACACTATAAATACCTTATATGATCCAAATTCTATACTGGGCATGAAAAGATACCGCCGGCCCAAGGCATATGTATACAACAGTAACAACAAGCCACGCCTTCCCATGAAATCGCGTATTAAATTAATGATTAACCTGTCGTCTCCGAAGCTTCCCGATCATTTTGGCCTATCCCAGCGTCCGGGACGCAGGCCCAGCTGCAACCCAGTCGGCGAAAAGGAAGAGGCCGAAGTTTTTCGCCCGAACAGCGTGGTCCTTTGAGTCCATTCTCGTATGTACTGCAGTCCCACCACTCAATCCATTCAGCACGAGCAATTACAAAGCTCCGATGGCACACTGAGCATGACCGGCCACCTCCATTCCACACCTCCCTCGCTTGTCGGAGCAGGCGAAGTGTCAAGCCGGGATAGTCGGCCATATCTGCATCTGACATTTGCTCGAAGAGGGTTGAACGGGTACACGCAAGAAGAGATACTTCACGCAATGATGGAACACGAGATTCCTTCTCTTTCAGTTGATTTGCGTACCTGCCGCTAGGCTGTGCTTCCACTGACATGCCCTCCATGTTGTATCGGCGGACAGGACCGGTAGCAACGTGAATGGGGGCCCATGCCTCCCCTGGCGCTGGGCCCTCGTAGTCACAAAGCTTAAACGCTCCTTCTGGTGATTCTCTTTCCGTGCCCTCAGGAGAGTGCCATTGTGCAATCTCCGCCTCATCGATCTGCATAAGCGGGTTGGGCCGAACTATCATATGCTTAAGATCACCTTTCTTGATAAGCCACAGCAACTCCCATGGAAGGTGCTGCAGGTGATTGACGGCAAGGTTGACATCTTGCAGCAAAGTCAGTTTCCTGATTGCTGACGGAATCTCCGTGAGTTTGTTGTAGCGAAGACTAAGGACTTTCATGAAGTTCAGCTCAAATAATTCCCCGGGTACTGTTTGAAGGGAATTGCCGGCAAGGAAAAGACGCAAAAATGGTTGCAGCGAACTGTAGCTATCCTCAGTGAGCGGAGGCTCGACGATGGCAGGTAGCTTTGTAAGATGTTGTAAAGGCTGCAGCAGACCGGAAGGCATAATCCTTAAGTTACCATTACTGTGAGGTATTAGCATCCCATACAGCGATCATGAACTCGCAAGCCCACCTTAAGTCAACACTATCCTGACCACTTTCCAAGCACTCATTTACAATAGCCCTCGCAGCCTGGTGTTCTCTAGGTTCCTCGACTTTCTTCAAACTAGGACGCTGCATCCAAGGTTGGCTTTGCGCCTCCCACTGACCATTACCGTCCATAGACACATCTGCACCTCTCCCGGCCGCCGCCGAGTTACCTGTATCTTTCAGAAACTCATCGCCCCAATTCGATGCATCCTCAGAGGGTAGGAGGGAGTCCACTCCGGATTCATCGCTTCCCATCCATACACCACTGTCTACATTGCGCTTCTCCTTAAACTCCGCCCTCTTACGTTTTGGATCTTTCACCATTTCCCCCCACCATGTCCCCCGATAACGTCGTTTCCTACTCCTCCCCGAGACAGGCGCGTGATAATTCTCGAGACCAGAGGCAGGAATATCGTCGCTAGAAAAGAGCGCCGGGTCACTAGACGGCTGGCTTGACCGATCATCGAACCGAGAGAGCTGATACGTCTTGCGAAGCGATGAGCCGGGCGCAGCGGGCGCTTTGGTCGGAGAGCGATGACGGATGCGCGGCGGGGGTGGCAGAGGAATCTCGTTGTCCATGATGTAAATTGGATCGGATACCCCGAGGCTGTTACTAACACGAGGATAGTATCGGGAATTAAGACAAAGGACTGCAAGAACGTGGGGTTGATGGCTGTTCTAATGCAGAGAATGCGGGTTGGCGCGTGAAAGAAGAACGACACTGGGGAAGATATGGACAGTGAAATATAGGTGCATTGATCAAGCTTGGTTCCCGCTTATCAGATCGCATCACCGCCTTCGAACCGGATCCATTACGTCCGAAAGAATGAAGATCGTCTGAGAAAATGATTTCAGTGGGTTCGGATTGAAAGTTGACTGTTTACTGCATGGATGCGGGCACGCGTCGACTGCGCGCTCCGCCAATCAGCAGCGCTACTGATAACAGCCGACTCGGCAATTTATCTGATCGTGAATTCATGCGCTGAATGATCGTCTTGGCTCTAATAACGGTCAATTCAGGTTTTTACAGTAGACTGACTGACCTTCGACGTTATGTCTGTCATCTACTTGTTTCTCATGCCCTGTAAGATCTATGATTTTTATAATGGTAAATCCTATTCTGAAAGCTTACTGTACCGACTGACTTAAGGATATTCTAATGTATGGCCCTGGGATAGAACTTATTTCTAAGGTCTGAAAAACTGAATGAGAAAAAGAGAAAAATGACCAGAGAGTTGTCTTGAATTTCAATCAGTCTATATACATCACTACGAACAGGACAAAAGTGCCAGTGTCAAGTCTCTAGTAGCAAACTGATCGCAAACGAGCGCACTGGTCATACAGCATGTGGGTACATATCAAACACCATCAACTCGTAACAGATCACAACATCGTCAGGGGGTATATGAGCAGGTCTATGTATCCTTAACACCCAGCTTCCTCCAAGTTTGTCGGTGGGTTCCAGACGGACCTTCGGAGGAAGGGAAGGAAAGAAGTATTCAGCAAAAGAAGTCCACAAAGGGGGGGAAAAAAGGAAGTAAAAGATCCGGAGGCTCTCTGCCAGTGATGAGCCCCCGGCAATGTTTGGATGACGTCAACATCTTCGAGTAGCGAAGTTGGTGGCTTAGATGGTCACGCGGCATCGTAGTGACGAACTACCGTTGGTAAAGCTCGTTGACCTTGATCACAGGTAGCCCAACATCAAAGCGAGGGACCCGGCAGCAAGCGCAACGGGCATGCTGACATTAATAGCTCCAGCAGCAGAGTTCGAGGTAGCGGAAGGGCTGGCTGCGGCGGTTGCACTCGTCGAGGTGGTCGACTTTGCTGCATTGTGATGGTGCACGCTGCTGGTGGCTGAAGGCTCAAGAGTCAACGCCGACGTGCTCTCGGTGGCAAGGGCTTTGACACGATAAACTGTTTGGGTGATCGTGTTTGTCGCCGTCGAGGTGACGGTCTCCGCAGCAACAAGCTGGGCTGCAGCGAAGCAGAGAACAGACGCGATAGTGCCAACTTTCATGATGCTGGTGTTGAAGTTTGAATGCTTGTAGAGCTCACACGCGCTACTGTAATGGCGAAAGGCTTTAGGGCAGCAAGGGAATGTGCAATGCGCAAAGGGAAGAGACGCCGCTGTGAAGTCGCAGCGATATCTCTGTAGAGAATGGAAATAAGCGCGCAGGCGTTGAAGGAGTCGGCGCAGCCAAAAAAAAAAAAAAAGGTTGCAAAAAGATTAAAGAGTGAGAGTTGCGACTAAGAGGTGCAGTCGACAATGTAATATAAAGAGTGTGGGAGAGCGCTGCTCTAGGGCTAAGGACTGTAAAAGATGCAACCGATGCGCAGAATTTGCAACAGGTAAGAAAAGAGAACTAAGTGACAGGGAGGCGCTGGAACTAAATAAAAAAGTTTGACCACCATATTGTCTAGACTTCAACGGCCACACAAGTTTGGTTATGGCCCGGGGTTACGGGCCCCGTTCCCTGCAATTGCTTCGAAAAGAATCCGGGAAAAATTCTCGACCAATTGCAACTCTACAAGGGGCTCTGCTACATGAATCTATTGGCCATTCGGCGCTATCAGGTATGCACTTTGTCCACTGGCTCACATTGCGATGAAATCATTGCCAACAGTACCTAGCCTTCGGTGTCCGTGAGTAAACAAGTCATGATACCTCTTTCATGATCGCCGGAGTCCAAGGAATTCAAACTAGTGTCGACGGCGAAGCTGGTAGGGACCAGCGTAGAGGCGAGATGACGTGGGGGAATATTTGCCCCTGGTCATGAGTTGGCGATGCTTTGTTCGATTTTTGGGCCAAAACAAAGTGGTTTATCGTCCGTGATCGGTGCAGACCTGCCCAATTAATCAACATGATTCGCTGCTAGATTCGGTAGGGCGGTACTCACAGGGCTAATTAGCTTCCGGTTCCTGAATTGTCGGGTCAGGCACCAGAAAATTCTAATTCCATCATTTAAATTACTTGTAAGCAACCCTGGACTAGGTACAAATGGGATGGGAACCGGTGGGTTCCGGTACTGACTCTTAGGGTTACTTACCATACCCTGACTCCAGTGATGTACTTATTATAATTATAATTATTTTCAATTTCTTTTTTTTAACAAAGATGGAAAGAATAAAATCTACAAGGTACCCTGGCGGTAGATCAAATTAATTTTTGAATAACGCAAAATCGCGCGTCTACTGTTAACCTTCATTGTCTCCGGATTGTTTCACTTTCATTTCCTTCTCAAACCCCTTGACTCCCTGTTTGTTTACCCCTGCTGTGAGGTTTACTTTGAGCAACCATGATCTCCTCAAGATCATGGACAAAGGTACAATATATTTAGTGGTAGAGTACTAGAATAAATTTGGCTTCTTCTTTTCGTTGCTCTTCATTTTCTATTTGGTTGGTTTTTTTTTTTTTTTTGGCTTATACTTTCTGAGTCTATTCTATATTTCCAAAGGTAGAAATTTCAGGCGATTTGCGATAGGATCGAGAAAATTTGACCGCCCCTCCTTTGCTTTGCCAAAGCTGGTACAGGCTCTTTAACTAACTCGTTGTATTGAGAGGAATTTTTTTTTTTTAATTCCGGCAAGGTGTGTGATAATACTGCATAAGCAATATCGCTCAAATCACCATAATACGAGTTAATGCTCGTATGCTGCGCTCGACGCCCCGGAATATAACCTAATTTTCCCTTTCAAGTAATCCCGGTATATAAGGTACTCCCTGCTAGTATGATGTATGACAGATAACATGTCATTCCATCACTTTCCGGACATATTATGGCATGCATGCATGACCCCTCTTCGCTGTTATGAATGCTAACACCCCCGACTATGACAGGAGTGTGACTCGTATTGCAGTAGGGTTGGCCACTGCTTTTCGTATTCTCAATGGAAAAATATTAGAGTTTGTAACCTCAAGTGTTGAGACTTGGAAAGGAGGAAAAGAGAAAAAGGAATAAAACCAAGACAGTTGGGAAAGTCGTCTATCATTCTCATACCATTGTAATGCACAAATGATTGGTCTAATATGAATGTAACCTGCGTCTACCTTACTATACACCAAGTAAACAAGATAGGTATCAGTCATATGATGACCGGCTGGCTTAGCAGTCATAACACGTATGTACCGTCTCCTCTTAAAGAGAATTCACGCTTACTCATTACTAAACCCAGCCAGTAGCAATTCGACTTCAATCACAATTATGCCAACAAGACTGGAATGATTTTACCCATGCCTACACCACGGGCACTCAAATACGTATAAAAGCTTCATAGGGGTGCATGTGGTGCTGCCCGAGGACTGGAACGGCCTAGATAGAGTGTAGTACTAGAGTACTTTATTTGCCTTTCAAGCAAGGTTTCTTTCAGCTTCGGGTTTCTGCAACGAGGAAGCCATGTTCTACCCACGAGTAACACCCGATCAATTATATATGCCATAGCTGACATCGTTAAGTGGAATTGCTATGTTTATGTAGTGGCACGATCTTTGCAGTCTTTGATATAGACATGTTAAACTTAGAGCCAACGATTTCTGGGTGGATAAGGGGGAGGTGACCTGACCCCTTCGAGTTGGTAGGGGTTGGAATACTTAGCTCTGAAGATATGAAGCATGTTTGTCTCGCATGCTTAGCTATCGTGTTTGTAAATGTCTATGATGAACCAGTCGTGCGCTGGAAAGACCACAGGCTTTCTAGCAAGGCATAGGATTTTTACAACGCCAGCCTTCGATAATAAACATGGATGCTTCTTAACAACGTAGTGTTGAATCCCTTAAGCTCCTCAGAGCAACTTGGTGGGTGCTTCTGTATCGTAAAAAAGGCGCTATGTCACGTCATTGGAGCTTTGTATACCAAGCCGCTTGTGGCACGGAAATTCTTCCACCATTTTACTCTTCCCTGTATTTCCTTCAATCTTGTATTTTACTTTACCATTATTTTTCAAGACATCCTTAGCCAATCGACTACTGCGTTCTTTATATCGGCAGTTCATGAATCTCCTTCATTAACCGGCTAGCCTTGTTATAACACCAAGAGACATCCTGTCACCGGGCCAAATGTGTTTTCAGTCTGCCCCGATGACCAAGCTGTATATACATTATGCGGAGGTCTGTCTCTGCCTCCCTTCATCTCTTCGCCTGAATTAGCTGTCGACCACCTGTGTTCCATCGGTCATACAAATTGCTCTTCAGAATAAATACTATTGTACAGAAAACGTGAGGGAAGGCCCACGTTCCCACGACTGTGCTGTTGCGCAAAGGTGGATGACGGCGCGTCTACTGGCGCATAGGCCGCAGAGGGCTTTGGCGAGGGAGCATCATGGGGGGTCCCCGGGCGCGGAGCCAGGCATCGTTGTGAGGTCCTTCTGTACGGATGACGCTGCCAATAGACATGAAGAGGCTGATCGACAATGAAGAAGATGGGTTAGCAATAGATTATTTGCGACATCTGGAGGAACGAAATGGAAGATGTGGATATTGTCATGATATATTGGTTAGGGATGGTGATTTAGAAATGTCAAACGTACCCGAAAGTCGCACCAGAGCCAACCATGTATTTACCCAAGGTCCGCATGACACCGTTAGGTCCGGCACCGTATTGGAAGATCGTGACGGTCCCTGGGGATTGTTAACAAGCCTGTTGGGACTCGGTTTTTACAGGAACTAACCGATGATGAAGCCCATGATGCCGCCAACAGCTAAAAGTGGAATTGTTAACAAGCCTGTCTAAGATGAGAGAAATATAGATTCGGCTTACTTGATCCCATCATAGCACCCATCTTCACTGTAAAGCAAGTTAGCAAGCCAGGCACAGAAGAATGAAAGGGAAGCTAGGCGCTCCAAAAGGACTCACTCTTGTCAAAGGTAGAGGGGCCGTGGCCCTGAGGAGGTCCTGCAACGACGGGCATGATGAGATTGCGAGACTAAAACAGAAATCGAAAGGACAAAGGGAGCAAAGAATTTGATATAAAACAGGAACTAGCAGACACCCTGCAGTCCTTTTTCTTCGTCTTTGAATTGGGACTTTATATAGAGGTAAAGCTCCGACGGTTAGACCACCAAAACCGGGGCCATTCACGTCAGAGCCACGTGACACCGCCTACCGTAAAGGGGACGGCCCGCCAACCGAGGATTACATAACCGCAAGTGTGAGGATTCACGTGATAGCAGCCTGAGGCGCTCGGGAACCGTGAGCTGACCCTCTCTTCCGTTGCAGTGGATTGCCCATGCGACTTTGGTCTTGAATTTGTTAACTCTCGTGCGCCGAGTTATTACGCTTTCGGCGGCTTATAAGCCTGTACAAGGCGGTAGTCCCGTCTCGTGCTGTTTCTTCTCCCCCTTTGGACGTCATTTCTTACCGGTCGCTGTGCGAACTGGGCCAAGACTCCACGCCTCCTTGGTCTGAAGCACCATTGCTTTGCATCCGAACTCCACATTATTTTAATCGTCAGCTTTTGTACTACGGAGGTAAGCCTTCCCTGTTTATTGTACCCTTGTGGTCTGGAACCTTTTTTTTTCTGCGTCGCTGTCTGTGATGAGAAACCATATCGTTCTTTACCTAGACGACTACCGCATAATACTGACGTGACCCTCGATAATAGTTGGTTGGATAAGGAAATAAGGGTTTCGGCGCGCCACACATCATTTTCCTACGATCTGGTTTTACAAACGGTCGCGAAAGAGACTCTTCGGTGAATTTCCGGCGATTGCTTTTCTAACTGCACAATTAGACGGTTGTTTATCCGCCTCTGCTTTGTTCACCCAGCGCCTACGAACTAGGGCAGTCCTGGAATCACTGTCTTACATCCAGACTATCGCCTGCATCTTTCTCCATGACTGCTGTGGCATCACCACCTAGTGTGCAATCGGGGCCTCGCTTGGGATGGTACGACTCTGGTAACGGAGGACAAGGGGCTCTGTCTTCAATGAACGGGGACGAAGTCTCACGCATGTTTATGCCACGGAAGACCGTCCAAAGATCGAATTCCTCCTCTTCTCTAGGATCTACTTCGTCCATATCAACCGTGACCACAGCCCCGCAAAATACTAATGCCGGCCAAGCTCACGACTCTGAGCCTTGGTCGTCAAAAAAGAAGTCTTCGCGCAGTCTCTGGCCTAGCTCTAAGTCAGAACCAGTATCAGGGGTGAGTAGCACCCGCTCTCAAGCGATGCCAGCTTTTTCTTCCGGTCCCACCGCCTCATCTGCTATGTCTGCAATCCATCATCAACCATCGTCTATTGTTCCATCTCAACATATGCTTCAACCACAACAAAATGGCGTCCGCGCAGGAAGCGCGCCTTCCGGGGAGCCACCAGCCATCTTGACGCTAGTACCACTCAACGGTACATTTGAAAAGAAGCAGATCAATGTACCTTATTTCCCAGAGGTCCTCCGGATCGGCCGGCAAACGAATGCAAAGACACTGCCTACACCGGCAAATGGGTTCTTCGATTCCAAGGTACTCTCACGGCAACATGCTGAAGTATGGGCCGAGAAAGGTGGCAGGATATTTATTAGAGATGTGAAATCGTCGAACGGCACTTTTGTTAACGGGACACGATTGTCCCCGGAAAACCGCGAGTCAGAGCCTCATGAGCTCCGTGAAAATGACCAGCTGGAACTGGGTATCGACATTATCAGCGAAGATCAGAAAACTGTTGTACACCACAAGGTTTGTTGTAAAGTGGAATATGCAGGTGTCTATGGTACGATGCCAAATATACTGGATCTTACGCTTGGAGATCTGGACCCTGCTTCCGGAGGAGGGCTTCTACCGTCCCCCCTTAGTCAACCTCTGTCGCATATGCGAGGACGATCTGGGAGCTCACTGAGCAACCGGAGTGTGCAGAGTACAAGCAGCAGTCAGTTCAATGCGTTACAGCAACAACGTCAAATGAATTACTGGAACTCACCTATATCCATCGAGCAAGTTGTCAAAAGACTTACTGTACGTGTCATGGCGTTCTGTTAGCAATGTCGATTGTCCACTGACCCTCCATAGAGCGAAATGAAACAAGCGAAACAACAATCGCAAGATCTCCGTCAAACGGACGACTTCCTATCCAACCTTACGAAGCCTGGCCACCCTGAAAAGGAACGAGTCAAAAGCTCCCCTGCGGATAGCACTTCGTCTCGTCAGGTCAACGGCAGGCCAAAGATTCCCCGTCTGGACTCCTTCTCCCGATTTTCCGATCCTCCTGCCCCACCTCCGCAGCAACCTTTGCCTGAAAAACCTGATGCCTTACCACGGAATGGCACGGACGCTACCTCACCCCTCAAGCGTGCCGATACAGAGAAGCCGAAACTAGGATCCACAAGCTCGCCCGTCTCCCGTGAGTCTAGTCAAATCTTGTCACTGATCGAAGCTTTGTCATCGGCAAAAAGAGAGCTGGATAGCCAAGGTGCTCGCGTGAAAGAGCTAGAGAGCCTTCTCCTTCAAGAACGGACTGCGCGTGAATCTGCAGAAGAAAAGGCTAGGAGTCTTGAGATTCGGGCCAATGACAACGAAAGCGTTGCCACAGCCGCCACCTCTGATCTCGATGCTACTGAAAAGGCTTCGGCAGAACAGCCAAGCGCGGAAGAGAAGCTGGAAAATGGGGTATCACCTGAACCTGGTTTTGATGAGCCTGTCGCAGAGGACAGATCAGTCAATGCAAACAGTGACTTGCAGCACCGCCTAATAACTATGATGCAGGAGATGGAAGAAATGAGAAAGCAACTCACGGTGTTCAGAGACCGCGCGGAGAAGGCAGAGAATGAAACGGCCGAGACGCGAAAATCTTTGGCAGAGATGATTGAGACGCTGAGGCAAGAACGCGAAGAGCGTTCTGAGGCAAGGAAGAAGCCAGCAGATCGGGCACAGGATGCCGTCAACTTCTCTGATACTGTCAGGAGTGAGGCAGAGAACCTCGAAGTCCTAGATTCTGGAATCCAACCAGAGTGCGCTGTGACATCGGCTCCATCCAAAGAGCTTGAAAACCCTAGTACGGCTTTTGCGACACAGTCACGCAACCATGACGTCCTGGAGCACTCCAGCCCGTACGCATCGATGCTTGGCGTCGTTCTCCTAGGCGTAGGGCTAATGGCCTATCTGAATGGATGGCAGAAAATGGACAAGTGATTGTCCTTTATGTATTTGTTTCCGAGTAACTGGCTTCAACCATGCTTGACCAAAAGACCTCCCAGATCTTGACTCTCAATCTTTCACACTCTTTGAACCGTCCTTTTCTTTTCCTTACTTGTCCCCTTCACTTCGATCTTCCGATTTGATAACATCGTTTTCCATGTATTGTGCAAATGCTCAGAAGGGAGCATTCGCTGAGTTTGGTGTAATTTTTATCTTGTCTTTTCATCTTTGCTTGTATTGGCAGTTATCAGATTGCATAACTTGCATGACTCTCCCTTGAATTTTTTTGTTTATCTTCTATATCATTCCTGCAGTGCATGTTGTTCCAGTTACGATCTCCTGGCAACGTCTGGTTCCCTTTTTTTTTTTTTTTTTTTTTTTTTGTTGCTTTATCTCTATGTTAATGTCTCTTTCTTCATGGGCAGAAGCAAGTCATGTAGGGCTCACCCGCCTTTGTGTATTAGTCTATCATAGCAGCATCACTTTCTTTGGCAGTTCCAGTGTTAAGCAAAGCGACGAATGATTATCGACATGTTTCCCCTTATCATCCCGTTCAACTCTTGATTTTGAGGTATCTCTTACTGAGTTTTCTATTCCTATTCTTCCGGACCTAACCGTCTCTTTCATGATATACGGCTGAAGAAAGATGACTACCTCTAGATTGGAAAGATTGGGAGAAGGCAACTCTAGGAGTGTTGATATTCAATGCATCATTCCCCTCGACCCCATGCTTAGCTTGTATATATTCGACGTAACCCTGTGTACTAAAATACTTTGGGCTTGATAATCAGGGGGGATAACGATTTTTTAGTTTAGCTTGTGCATACGAAAAGTTCTAGTATTTCGCAATAATTTTCATATAAAGGTTATTCTAGATTCACCGTTGCATTTCCACTTTCCCTGTACCTGAAATGTCAGGCATTTCCATACTTTCGATTCCTTTTGACAGACGCATTTCTTCAACAAGTGCCCATGTGTCAGATATGCTTCATTATGAAAGTGTTGGTTAAAGTACAATAATGTGAAAGTTTTGATTTTCAAGTTTGTTGACTCCTTTCCCTTGTGAGAGATCCTGAGGCGTGACTTTCCCAATGAGAGACTCAAACGGACAACTGTCCACTTGTGAGCTTGTTAATCCGGATCAGCCTGGCTTAGGGCTCACCTCACCAGGCTCATCTCACCGGGCTCCCATGAATCGAGACAGTCATTTTAGCGGAGCAGCTCCATTGTGATAGGTGTTGTAAGAGTCCGGGTCTCGATTTCGGTTTGAGCGGAGGCAAGTGCTGCTGCATACATGCGCAGCCCCGAGCAGAATAGGCATAGTCAAAGCCAATCAATAACGACCAGATATTTCGATATAGAGCCCATCGCCGCATCAGCACTTTAATTGCCGACATACATATCCCGACGGTGACAGAATAACAGGTCTGAATTCCCCTCTCCGTATAATTCCACAGACATCTCAACCCTTCATTTGTAGGAAATCGAAATTTCAACCTTATTCACCCACCGCGTCCTCGTCTCAGGCAATTCGTCCCCCTCAACCGAAGCCAAAGCATTAACAGCCCTCTTCCGCTTCTTTACCACAGACTTCGACTCATCCATCCCCTTCTCACCCCCCTCCTCCAACTCCCTCCTCGCCTCCTCCCCCTTCTCAACAACCCTCCTCTTTCCCTCCTCATCCTCCACAACATCATCAACAACAAGAACACTCCCCGTCTCCACCCTCACCCGATACTCCCCCCCCTTCTCCTCAAACCACCGCCCAACAGAAAGCGCCTTCTCCATCGCTCTCCCCGTCGCCTTGACGAACACTTCCTCCTTCCGCAACTGCTCCTGTCCGCGCGCGATCTGCGCCAGTTTCTGTTGATCGCGCTTGGCACTGCTGGATAGGTTCACGGACGCTGTCGCGCGTTTCTCGGCTTGCAGGAGGAACTTTTGGACGCGTTTGACGGCGCTCATGAAGGGGGTTGAGGTGGATATGTAGACTGTTTTGGGGACTGTGGCGCCGGCGTAGGGGGATGCTATTGCGGCGTGGGGGATGGGGCGTTTTTGAACGCGGGCGTCTGGGATTTGTTAGTTTCCTCTCTCTCTCTTTTGTCCAGGTTGTTTTTGGGCGGGGATGGAGTGTACATTTTGGGAGCTTGGTCATGTCTTTGTTCTTTTTTTCGAATTGGAGGGTGCTTGTTAGGTTGGTTTTGGGTTGTTTGGACATTTTGGCGGTTGTGAGTCGTATTCTTGAGATTTTCTGGTAGCGTATGGATCTGAAGGTAGCGTGAGATATGTAGAGAAGAAAATGAAGGGATATCAAACAGGTAATAGGAGTTGTGAATAAGTAGTAGGTTGATCTTGGAAGCTTCGATGTTGATCTGCGATAAACTCGCTGGGTGTGGAGAACTTTGCTCGGTTTGCATAAATGACCCTCTTTCGGGAACTATATATGTATACGGCAAGCCATTAGTGCCCCTCCGGAAAAAAACAAATTCTGCTAAGTATATTCACCGCTTGGTATTGTTATCTTACTCAATATATGAGATATTATAATTCTAGTTAGATTTACTAAATATTAAGATACTTTTATATATATATATTACTTACAAGATAGTAATATTTTAATAATACTATAGAGTTATAGCTGATACAAATATAAAACTGTATTATATATACACAGTGGATGAGAGTCCGGAGGAGTGCGCTGGGCGTATTAACGAGTTGATGGGTGATGGGGTTGAGGTTGCGATTGCGTTGGAATGCACTGGGATGGAGGCGAGCTTGGCTGCGGCTGTTCATAGCGTCAAGTTTGGTGGGAGGGTTTTTGTGATTGGGGTTGGTAAGGATACGTTGGAGATCCCGTTTATGAGGATGAGTGCCCGCGAGGTCGATCTACAGTTTCAGCAGAGATATGTTAATTCGTGGCCGAGGGCCATTCGGGTTTTGAAGAGCGGCATAGTGGACCTTAAGAAGCTGGTGACTCATGAGTTTCGACTGGAAGAGGCTGTCAAAGCGTTTGAGACGGCGGCTGATCCCAACCATGGTGCGATGAAGGTTCTCATTCGATCAGAGTAGGGATTTTCTAATGGAGGTAATTGCGACGCGGGCAAGAAAGGAGGCCCACTTTGTATGGGATCACCGGGCCACCCCATACAAATCGCTCCCCCAAGAACCATTCTCGGACCTGGGAGCGTTTGTACGCACCTTCGCCCATCAATCGAGGCCGGTAAATCCCTGGGGTGCCAAGTCGGTAGGGTGTACGGTTGGTAGACATTTCAGAGAGCATGAAAGCCCGAAGCCTAGCTTGTAAGCAAAGGGTCCCGGCCCAGGTAGGAGGCCGTGGATGTGGAGGATATCAATAGCATTTCTTAAGCCTCCCATCGTCTAACATCAAGGGATACTAAGATGCTTATACCTTTCCTGGTTTATAAAGCCAATAGCTATGTACACAAAAACCGAGTGTTTAGATGACAAGCAATGTGATATGTACCCCGACTAAAAGTCGTTTCCAGTAAGCATGAAATAGAACACTATAAATTGCAAGATGATATATAATACAAGGTCAATATAACGAAAGACCAAAAGACAAACCTAAAAGAACGCCAATTGTAGAATATATACAGAAGGTCGTATGCTAGGTGCCTCTAGCATGCATGAACAGTGACCAGCACGGGTGCTTATGTTATGTACTTGCGAGTCTTGTTATCCCCATGTAAATAGCATGCATTTAACTCAGTTTCAATGACGGCAAAATGCCACTATATTTCAACGATGGAGTGTTTCATCGCTCGTCTGCTGCACTTTCGGTCTGAGTCATGGATTTTGATTCGGAGCGAACGAGCTTGCGAATACTGATGTTGGCCATGTGGACCATGGCAATCATATGCCGCAGTCCAGGGACACCTGATGGGAACATCAAATATAGTTCTGTGTCTAGGAACGGGTCGGGGCGGAATTTGTCATGATAGGCCTTCTTTCCTCCGATGGGTAATCGTTGGAAGGTGTGGCGGTATAAAGATCTCGTAATCTTTTCAATAGGCATTGGCAAACCACTGACATCACCTAGTGTTGCAAGTGGTTCGTAGCCGAGACTGAGATATGAGACGTTCATCTTGTTCAAAAGCGCCATAGCGGCGTATTCTAGCAAATCGCTAACCCCCTTGGGTGCCCCAGGGGCGGCGATACAAGGGTCAATATGGTATCCTTGACTAGCACCAACCCGGCGAAGCGCCGCGAATCCGTTGGCGACACCATCTGGGCCGCGGGTATAGATATATATCATTAAGTTGGGAAAATCGAACGGGTTGTAGATCGTGATGAATGCTTGGGTGGCGGCAGTGGCTCGGTTGCGTTGATGTCTCCATGATTCGTATATGGCCATTAACTCGTTCTGTAAGGACTCGTCTGTCCCGTTTTCCGGTGCATAAACACCTAAGGTGATACCTCCTTTGTCTGGATTGAGTAGTTGTTTATTTTGAACAATGATCCGTTTGCCGCTCCGCTCCATAAGCACATCGTTGGTCATTGGATTAAGCACGCGCTCGACGCCGAACTGCAATGTTGTCCAATGTTCCTGCCGCGCATACTTGGCTAGAGTGTCACTGGCGCCCATGAAAGCAATGCTCCAATGAAACAGCTTCCGATATGCCTTGAATTCATCTAGGATATCTGAAAACAGGTATGGCTCACACAGAGGGTCCCCTGCTACAATCGCTACCTGGTTTTGCACTTTGTAACACAAAGCCCCGGTCCGGGCCTTATTCACAAAGAACCTGTAGCTTCTATCGAGTATCACCATGTGTGAAACCTTCCCGTAACGCCTGGCCAGTCTCTCCACGACTTCCGATTCTTCATTGTCATCTCGAATTGATGGATTTGTCTGAGGCAAGGAATTCGATGTCGATAGCGGCGCGAACCCCATGTGCCCTAAGGACAGCGATGATTCGGAACTGGAACGACCATATGTGTTCGGGGAATGGCGATATGATAGCGCATCTGGACCTATTGTAGGTTCCACGAGTGTTCGGCTGCTGCTACTGCTGCTACTCCGATAGCAGCTGCTACCACGGTACCGAGGCCTTGCGTCATGCAAGGAATGGGACGCTGGTGGCAGTAAGTAAGCCTGATCACGTTGTCGATCTGTAGAGGACGCACAACAGAGACATGTGTTACCGTGCTTGGAGTGGCCATAGAGTTGACTAGCCAATGACTCGCCTACTGTATGGAATAGAAGGACTTTCTTTGCCATTTTTGGTCCTTCCCTAGCTGTTTTCGGTCGCTTGGTCAATGTACCGTTGGATTTCTGTGGAGCGGACGGCTGAGCAGCTTGGAAGCTTGACAGGGTAGACATGGTAAACATAGATATCACGGAATGCGAGGATTTCTATTCTTCATTGTCTGGTAATGAGACATCAAAACGAGGTACTGTGGTGCTTCCAGGCTTTAAAACCCTTTTATTGACCCCCTGTGAGATCGCCATGAGGGCAATAACTAGACAACTGCTGCGCCTCCACTCACACCAAGCAATAGGCGCCGAATTTGGCATCGAATAGAGTATCGGGTTTGCCGAAAGATTCTTAGGCAGTAGCATTCATCGGACAGGGATTGGTCTGTTTGAGTAATGAGTAAGGGGCCCAGCGCATAACTGCAGCTATGGTGGCATCACTTTTTGGGTGCAGTTTCAGGGTAACATGCTTGGACGGATTCCGCGGCCACCGCCACTGACGGACTGCGGGTCTGTGGAAATTTCATCATAAGATCGTATTCGCTAGTGCTGGGAGATCTTTTTTATCTTGTCTGCCTAATTGAACCCTGTAAGCCCTAAAGGTGGTTATTTTAGGCGCGCACTTCGAAGCTACAGCTAAGGTTACATGTAGTTCAGAGCTCGAACACATGTCAATATCTCCTTACGGATCCAATATGGTAGAAAGCGAGCTTCCGGTTGCATTTTATTGCTTCAGATTGACGGCAGTCCATCTCAGAGAACGGACATTTAAGGGTCGCCCGAGCATTCCGAGATTCCGAGACGACAAGGCAGCAGCAGAAGAAATAAGCTTGAACTAAGCCTTTCCGGACCCATTCCGTTCTGGGCCAATGGTGCTTAGGCTTGGCCCCGGGTAGGGCTGGAATCCTCGGAGGTGGAGCCGTCGGACTCCGAATCAGGTATTAGGGCACTGTGACGGCCTTCTTGAGGAATAAGTAGACTAGTTATATTAAGCAATTCGTATCTAGATACGAACGGCGAGGCTATGCCGCAGCGCAAAGAATGTCTAGGTTAAATGTCGTATGTCTTTTCCTTGCGAATGAATTCCCAACTGGATACGAACAACGTTCTAGAACTCCATGATGTCAGCACTATCTTATTAATGGATTTGTTGACTGATTCGATAGAATAAGGATGCTTCGGTCAGGTAGTCACGCATTATACACATGGCTTTCCCTTCTACGATGACTAAAATCTGACGGAAGCCAAGCCAAGTAGGTAAGACCATTTGAAGAGTGCCCTGAGAATGCCGGAGAGCATTCATAGCCAGCTACAAGGCTTGAGGTGGATTGGAAACTCTCTCTGTTGACATAGGTACTCATACGTTGCTATAATATTCTTCACCTTCCTTGACACGACTTGACAAGACACTACTGCACAGTTCCCACGATCAAACTTTGATCCTGAAGATGAATAGGGTCAATGCTGGGGATGACTGCGTATGTTGCACAAGGCCGCATCTGTGTTGAGAGAAAAATAAACAATGATTGCGGGGAAGTTACTCAGGATATATATACGGGACCGGTGTCTTCAAGAGTGGCCAATCCATCGTGCACTTTGTTCTTTGTGTAGAAGTGACTGCCAGCGCGTTCAAGGTACAATACGGCCCACTTGTTCCCAACCTACGTGCTCCAGACCCCTTTGGTCTATTTGAGACTCATCATACCCTCAGTACTTATCAATCCAGAACAGATTTCACGGACATATTCAGATTAGAAGCGGACATCCCCAGCCGGATGACAGTCGGAACGCGGTAGGTCCAACTGAGGACCTTGAAGCAGAAAATGATGATACTAGGTGCCCTATTGCCTCGTATAACTCATCCGATATACTTTCCCTATTTCACTCAGGCTATCATCATGACAAAAAACCTCCTTTATCCCCGCCAAGCCCGTCGGACCATTTTAACTCCATTCAGGGCTCGGATTCAGGTGAGGAATTTAGGACTCCACCTTCACCACCCATCGAATGCGAAAGTTATGCATACAATGAATTTAAACCGCCAATTGAACCTATTCCTTTCAGCTACCCAACCTTGTCAACCATACCAGACAATTACTTGATCCCAGAGGAAACTCATTTGGATGTACAACATTCAGAGCCCCTAAAGGGTCCGGTCGATGGCCAGAATGCCCACCTCGACAGAAACGACGGTTCTTCCAAAGCGTTGGAAGATTCAGATATAGGGGATACGAAAGTATCGAAGATACTCTTCGAGATTTCAGGATATCGACAGTCAATTCTACAACAAAACCGGGCGATCTTGATGGTGTTGAACGAACACTGAATTTTAGCGATCTATTTCAAGATGGTGGGCTCCCGAAACCGAAGGTCTCCTTCCGTCAACTCTATGAGCTGGAACGGGCATCTCGGTCTTGGAAGGTACCAATACATGAGATCATCGATGGGCGCGATGTTCCTGGTCGACTTCGAGGAGGGCTTGCCAATCATCCGAGACGTGTTAGGTTTTTTCCAGAAGCACCAAATATAAATGCTTGGAAGTTTTCCCAGGGAAATTGGCACAAACCAGAGTCGCGAAGATGCGTTGCACTTAGCGGCAGCCTTGTGAAAGAAGATTGCAGCGAAGGTCGCTTTTCACCTCAACTCAATGCTCTGAGGTTGGAAAGAAGCTGTCGCTTCTACCGCCACTTTGGAGCGGATCGTTCCCTAGTATGGATAGTCCCGTTCATTGATGACCGGGGACTTCGCGAACAAGTAGCTAACTGGCTAACAAACTCGCAGCATTGGCTCCTTGGTAGGATTTGGAAGCCGTTCTCCTGCGATAAGGTTAGGAAAGGGCACAAATCACTTTCTTTGCTGTAGATGGTCATGGTTTTCAGGCTCGTCCGAAATGTTCGATATTACCCTATTCTCCGCTTGAGGGTCACCATGTCGGAATCTCAATTGATGAGCTTAGGGACTGGCTTGTTCCATGGGAAAGCAATCATGGAGAAAGTGACTGTAAATTGTTCTATCGCCTCCGTCTTGGGCTTATCGATACGTTTGCGACTGTTCCGCTTGAGCCGACCCGGATCATTCAGATCCCAGATCAAGTAGTTGGAGGAGAGGTTATGAATGATGGGTGTGCGCTAATGCCAAGGAGCTGGGACGCAAAATCAATGCGCTCCTGAGTATCCGTGACGGAGTGCCAAGCTGCTTTCAGGGAAGAATACTAGGTGCAAAGGGACTGTGGGTCGTCGACAAAGATGATGCATCTCATGCTGGTAGAGCAGGGAGATTTTGGATTGAGATAACGGCGTCACAGTTGAAAATAAAGTCAAGCTTTGGAGGATCTGATGGTGCCTCAGATGTTCACTTACGGCAATTTGAGGTTGTGGAGCAATCGAGGCCCTTGCAGAAAGCGAAGCATAGCCAGCAACTCATAGCCATATTGGAAGATCGTGGTGTCCCGCCGCAGGTGCTGGGGCTATTATTAAACAACGACATGAAATATGCATCCGAAGGTCTTGCTATGGCTATCGCAAAGAATGATCGCATTGCTTGTCGGAGTCTGCTCGCACGCATTGGAGCATTGAGCGACGAGCGCTTTACTGAAGGAAGATGGCCCACAAGGTACATAGATCAAGCAGCGACATTATTGGAGAGCGTGTTTGAACCGCATCATTATCGCTACCTCGTGGACCGAAGTCTGAAATGCTTGAGCTGTACTCTTGAGGGACACGTACAAAAACTTCATATCCTTATACCCTGTTCGACTTCCGCATATTGCGTTGCTGACCCTTATGAGGTTCTTGAGCCAAACGAGGTTTTCTTGTCTTTCTCAAGACGGTGGGAGGAGGGTGGGATATATGGCAATGCCTTGTTCAACAGAGATATCCTCGTAGGACGACATCGAGCTCTTTGTCCCTGTGACATCCAGAAAAAAAAGCTGTGTGGAAACCTGAATTGTAGTATATTGTTGATACCATTGTTTTTCAACTAGGGGTCGATATCCTCTAGCAAAAATTTTGTCCGAAGGAGACTATGACGGCGACCGTGTTTGGATCTGCTGGGATCCGAATGTGGTGCACCACTCACAACATGGACCCACCAGGTCATGATTACAATGACGAGGGTCTTCATCTCCATCAAGAAATATCTATAAACTCATCAATTAAGGAGCAGTTCTGGTTCAAGATGGTTAACTTTTATCTTGAACGAACGCAAGTTGGGATAATTACCAAGATCCATGAAGAGATCTGTCAGACCAAGGGAATCGACTTAGAAGGTTCAGCAATCATAGCATCCGTGATCAAAAAGCTACTTAGTGGCCAGAAGTCGTGATTATGCCTCTCGTCGTCGGATCTCTCCACGTTAAAGGAATGGGCTCGTACAGGCTGTATAGAGCATAAGCCAGCAAAGCATACGAGGGTGCTAGGATATCTCCATTATCAAGCCATGGCTCAGAAAAAGACAACCTTGGCCGACTTTTGGGACAGATACACCACTACGAAAGTGTCAGAGGTTAATAATACTTTGACAAACATTTTCAAATCACTTTACGCACAGGCTAAAACCCAGCATTCCCTGCTGCACGCCCTTCAACACTTGAAGAGTCAGGTAGCCGATATTAGAAGAACATTCTGGGGGAAATATAGTTCAGATGCAGACAACTTTCACAGCATTGTTGAAAAAGTTACTCGGGCTATTGAAGATTTACAGCCGGTACAATTTGATCATCTTCTAAGCCGTACATGGAATGCTAGCTCTCATGAGTGGCATCGGGCACGTGCGTTGTGTGTGTATCATTGGTATCGACAAATTTGCATGGTATACGATTGGTCGAATTCTCTGTCAAGTGAAGGCAGAAAGCAGACCGTTCCTCTCCATACCATCTGATACATTCACATTCTTCCGATTCAGGAAAAGTCATTTTTCACAACCTACAGGAATGTCGCCGGAAGAAAAATGTGAGATAATAGAGGAATACAAGCAATAAAAGCCTCATGCAACCGAAGATTCGCACCTGTCCCTGACTGGGATATCTGGACTCGGAAGCTAACCCCTCCTCAGTGTTCTCATACTTGAGTTAAGATCTACTCAAATGGTCTCCAATGTGGCTCACTCTATAACTTGTGTCGAGAATAATTGTTGGTGCGGTTCTATGAACAGAGCCAAACGAGCAACTCAAGTTATATTCTTGAAATATAGGTAATCTAATTTTTTTTATCAGCTGGCATATCTGCCTATCAACCTTTCTTAAAAAGTACTCTACTAGAGCTCACGATGCACCTAGTTTTCTACCTTGGTTGAGAGCTTTATCTATAATAATTGTAAATTTGAAGATTTATTGTGATCGAGCTGTTTTAGATATAGCGTAGCTTGCTCACAAGTTCAGTCCTATAGCCAAACCTGTTTGCACCACCCATACAAAGCATTGTTCACTCAAGGTAATACCACACATGATATTTTGCTCCCACTTTTTGTTTTGCTTTCAAATATTCCTGTTTTTGTGAAGTCTATTCTAACTTATTCCTTTATTCCAGACAGATCGGAATATTCCGGCTGTTGCATGACCAGACAACCCTATCATCTACATATCAGGCATGCATATTCAGCTTGAAACGTTCTCTGTCTCATTTCCACAACCGTAAAGCCGAGCTATATTAGGTACTTTTTATAGAGCAATGTGGCAGCGCAGGTTACCCACAGTACATCGGCAAATGTAGTGAATTATTTGAGAATCTAACAAATGTATCCTATTGGTGATATCACAGTGCTGAGAGACCTTTATTTAGGCCACATTGATATCATACGGTTCTAGAACTAATATAGTCTGCATGCTGATTGCACAGAGTATCATTTCTATTTAACCTATCGTTAATGGCTGCGTATACTGAGCCATTTTCTGGTATTCAATAGCCGTATATCGCTGCAGCTTCTGTGAGATATCCCTGCTATAAATACATCCCAAATTATCTCCTCGATTCTCTCTATCAGCTCAACTTCCATTATTACTCTGAACCTTTTATCTTGGTAGCACAATTATCACGAAACATCGAAGGTATCCCTGAAAAGATGGCCTTCGCTATCGTTACTGTGGTGGTCTTCGTCGTTTTAGCTGGCTTTCTGGCCTACTCTATTTGGGTTGTCACCGCAGTGAAACCGGTGAAGAAGCACCCTGTTTTCATCCAAGACCCTGATGCCTGCCGTGCAATAATTGCAGGCAAGACGGCTCCGGACGGAAGAATAAACATGCTAGGTGAATATGCTGCCAGAGCGCTGGCCAACAGCAACATTCAAAACGCGTTTGGTATCTCAAATGCGTTTACGAGTTCTGATAAGAAATATGTGCAGGACTTCAAGTCTGAAGCAGCAAGATTGATCAAAAAACCAAACTGGATGGACATTGCAAAAGTGGTCCAGACACGCACGATAGCTTGGTTCGAAGGGGCAGCAGGAAGCCATAAAACCCGAATTCATCTCCCCAGCCTAGTCCAGGCTTTATCATTGGAAAGTGGCTGTATGGTCTTGTTCTGGAATGAAGTTGAATCAGTGAACTGTCCTGATGAAGATCTGCTTCAATTTGCGGAAGCGATAAGTCCTACTTGGGTTGCATCAAAGACTGGAGACAATTACCTCATATTCGTGCAGAATGACGTCTTGCAGAGCTGCGTTGTGAAGCTCTTTCCGAGCATTGACTGTCTTAACCCCGAACAGAATCCGCTGAGATTGATTCTTCCCGCTTTTGAAACGTTGTGGAGAGTAGTACTAAGAGCTGTGATCGAAGTTGGCTTTAGGGGCCAGGCCGAATGGCGAACTATCCTTATCAAATTTGCTGGGAATCCAACGGCTTCGCAGATTTTATGGCAGGGGGAAGGCTCCAAGGTCTCTGCCAAGTTCATCGTCCAGGAAGCTCTCAGACTTTACCCTCCCACTCGACGTGTTCATCGGGAGTACCAGTTTCCTGACTCGCCAGAACATGTCAGCTTCGCGGCTGACATTGAAGCGTGCCACCTTTCGACGGAGATCTGGGGCCCGGATGTGATGCTGTTCAACCCAGAACGATGGGCGAGAGTGACTTCGGGACAGGAAAAGGCATTTATGCCATTTGGCAGTCAGCCTTTTGTTTGTCCTGCGAAAGCTGACTTTGGCCCCCGGATCATCGCCCTCCTTGTCGGCATCATTCTTGACGAGCTCAAGGGTGACTGGCGTTTGGACAGCGATGACTCTGAGGTCAGAGCCCTTTTGGGTTCTGGTTCGCGGTTGAGTAATGAGAGAGACTCTTTGGGCTCGGTTCACCTTGTTCGCCGTGGCGAGGTGTAGTGGGCGGATAGGTCGTTGGGTTAAAAATGTCACAAGTCATGCACTTGTTCTTGGACAGCTTGTGTGTCGTGGATTTGTCCAGATAATGTTTTGAGTTTATGAAAAGCTTGCGTTTCTTTAATTGTCCCAAATATACCATTGCCATATGCTTTTAGTTTTGTGCTGAAGAACCCAGGATGTAGCATTGCTTTGCCAGTATCTGTTAAATCCTGCCGTTCGCAGTCAAGCCATATGATGATTCTTAGTAATTCTAATTATTTCTCATCATTTCGTTATTTCATTATTCTACTGATGCGGCCATATTCCTATATAAAAAAACCCTTTGTTTAAGCTCCTTTATATAAGGCCTCATGTTTTCTAGATAATTTAGGTAGTCAAGTCTATCAAATCAATCAAATCAAGTTCAGTCATTTTTATCATATCGTTGTTTAGAAAACATCCACTCCAGTTTCCTGAATGTGTCAAGGGGTGGGAAAGTATATTTTAGCTTCTAGTAGAACTACCCCATCTACTACTTGGTATGCGAGGCAGTGTGCTGTTTAGCAGAAAGCAAATAAAATATTCTTTGAAGGATGGATTCATTTTCCCATTTTCTTTCTTAATCCTCTTCATTTCCCTCTCGGTACACAGAGCTCACTGGGAAAAGATAGTATGGCGGCATCAATGATTGCTGTCGCTGTAACGACATAATGCAGCTTATCTAAATGCATGATGGTAGGTTTAGTCGCCAAGAGATGAATATCATTGCACCGGCGACAATCACATGGGGTTTTGCGACTGGCAATCGACCAGTCTGCTGATTTGAGGATCGCTATCCCACCATTCCGCTCGTATCTCGTATCATGCCTGGCGGCATGGTAGTATATATCCGACCGAGCAGGTTTGATTAGCCACTCGCATCTTTCGCTTGGGACACATTGCGTTTGGAAAATGATCCATCCGAACTACTGGTCAAAGTTTGCAGGCTCTGGTAAAGTGGATCTGGAGAGCCATCGTTCTAGACTCGCCATGAATTGGGACATGCTTAGTTCACAGTACTTAGGAAATAGTCTAGACAACAGGATAGGGTTAAGGTTTCCAGCAGATACCTGTCAAAAACAAAGACAAAGACAATCGTACTTTGGCCATCCATGAGAGATTATCAGAAGCCACCAATGGGAAAATCCCTCTAGTTCATTCCGCGTTGTTCTCTTCACTATGACATTTTTGCATTGTTCATCGCGCAGTATGGAAATGTGCCCCGGAGGGGGTCAGAATGGTCCAATCTGTAGGCTATAAATGGTGGACCTGACCGTTGTCTCAGTCATACAACAAATGAAACACACCAAATTGTTTGTCCACGTCAAGAAGCTAATTAATTAGTTGACTGAACTCAAAGATGTCCGCCGAAGTACGCTATTGCCCGGGGCTCCACGAACCGTGGAACCCTTCATCATAGTGGATGATGGCTGGAAGGCTGATGACCGCTTTTAGGAATTCAACTATTTCTTGATCCGCGCTTCAGCTCCTGGAAGTGGCCCTCATGCGGATACGGACTACATCGAGCCGTTTCGGCTGCAGTCCTACGCGGATGAGTTCACGGAGATAGAGGAGTTGGAGAGCCGGTTGGGCTGGGCCGGAGCCGTTGAAGCCGGCAAATTTAATTCCCACGAAAAATATTCCTAACTGGTATTACTAACGCCTACGGCATAGCCCTGGCAAGAAACCTGCAATCAACGGGGTTGCAAGCAGGCGCATTGGTAAGAAAGGGCGATGCGACATAGCTGTGATCAGGTCGGGGTCGATGGACGCGGTGTATGCAAAAACATTCACCAAATTTGAACAGGTTGACACAGATGGATTCTATATGAGGGTGTATTCCTCGAGAATATTCCAGCAAAGGGAAAGGAACAAACTGCAAGAGACGACAGGATTTGACCTTCCTAATGCGCGGACCATGCGCCTTTCAATGTGAGCTTCATCTTTGGAAACAACGAGGATGAAAACGTCATGCTGGCACCGTTTCACCCTGAAATTACCTCACAGCCGATCAACATGTACATTCTATTGAAAGCCACTGATATCATGCCGCGGCCTACAATGTGCCAACTGTCGCTTTGCTTTTTCTGGTCTTATTCGTCTTTTTGCCTAATTTCGGCTGGGCATCTGTCCTGGCTGTGACCCACGATGATCTCTGATCAGCCACAAGCTAGCCCAGTACCTCGGGTCTGCGCCTGGCGATCATCACCAAGTAACCCCTATCAAGCACGACTAATTACGACCAAAGGCCCAGCAGACCAGGGCAGCCTAGTGTGATGCTTATTGATCACTACCTTGGGTGGCATAGCTTCCTGTGTCCCCCACGACCCTTTCAGTAAGGTTCACGAGGAGCTCTGAACTGTTCTGGAACCCACTTGGGCATCATGGACGATTGCCGCCTTAGCCTAACGGCTCCAGTCGTGAATAATATCGCAGTGACCTAATCCACGTGGGTAATAGATAGATCAACTCCTACGAGGGTCTTCGGCTGGGTCTCTCCGCCAAGTAGCAGTCTAGATGCGTCAGCCTGTGCGTAGCCTGACACAAGTAGGTTGACTTGACCAGGTGGAAAGTGGGTCAATATGGGTTCGAAGGTATGATTCGAGAATCGAGTCTCTATTGTCTGCCACGGTAGTTAAATTCGAACGACTCCCTGTCCTACACGCATGATATAGGTGTAATTTGCTTTTGGTCGTACACATGGGAGTGACTGCCAGTGTGACTAGGTGGTGTCTGCCAGGAACGTGGAACTGATTGGGTACGTCGGGGGGTACAGGTTTCAAGGGTGTCTTGGATACGAATCCTGGTTTATCAGACTATCAGGGTACTATGGCTTTTAGTACTCATATAGTGCTTTCAATGGATGCTACGGTTCTTCTGGACCATGACACCGCATCCACGTGATAATAGTGGGTACTGTTTGGCCTAATGGCGTTGAAGGACTTGCCGAATGAATTGGACACTGTCATTGGATACCGTCAGATCACGTGCGAGAATAACGCGAATGATGGGTGTTTTTTTGCTTGCCATGAAATTTTCCCTAGGACACTTTCTAGCCAACTCCAATACAGTACCTATGGAACCTATGTATTCAAGTTGTACTCTGTACTCCGTATTGTCCCTGCCTTTCTCCATGAAAGGTAGAACTGATAATTTCTCAGAATGGATGTTATTTACCCCCTTTGGATTGCAAGCGAAATTAATGAGAGGGTCTCTTCCTGATCGAACAAAGGCGAACGCTTCCAAAAAGAAGGTCTCCCGGTCGAACTAAGAAACGGAAAAGGCGAAGACCCTGGGATAGGATTTTAGACCGTTTCATGTAAAATAGCGTCACCGACATCGAGAACACCGAAGGCAACCATACTACGAGGAATTTGATACACATCAATTTGTGTCCTCAGTACCTGTACTCCCTCACTCCGTCACCATAGGCTAAACGATAGGTGTCCTCCATCATCGACGATGTCATGAGTAACGCGCATAATCTAATTGGCTTTCTCACTGAGGTTTCATAATTCGCATGATGAGGATCCTTAGCGGCCCCGCGGGATGTCAGTCAGATTGCGCGTCCCAACAGACCCACCGACGTTGACCGAGAGAGAAAACGAGAGAGAAAGAGAGAGACAAGCCAGATAGATCGATAGACGAGGGGAGCAAAAAAAGACAAAGAATGAAGATATCCCGATTCAATGATATCATTCATCCCTTGCTCGATGATTGACATCATTGATGCACGATGATTGATTCCGTAAATGCCCCGGTAGAATGTCCGATAGAAGACCTGTATGACCGATCATTTTAGTCCGCAGCAGCGTCGGATCATGCGAGATGGCGACAAATGAGGACCGAGATTTCATTGTTTGCTGTTGAAGTACATACCATAAGATGTACCTACATAAACCACCCCGTTGATGGAGTACAGCCCCACCAACGCGCATGAACTCAAATCCTGGACTATGACCTCCTAGTTAGCATCTTCCCGCCCCAATTATCGGGCGTTGACCCCCCTTTAAATTCCTACCGTACTTAATTTTAGTCTTTCAGCTAAGGACGGGTCTGCATTCCGAACGGTCAATACCTAGCCGACTGGGGCCGGGAGCTGTTACGCGGAAATCCTCGAGTCTTGAGATGGAATCCTACGGGCATCCCAGCTTTCCGACTGATCGACTACTGCGTAGGTGTGTGGGTGCGTTTGTGCAAGTGTGCGGGAGAGAGAGAGTGCGTGTGAGTGGCAATTTTGGGGAAAGGGTGGGATGCCGATGGCTGAGTATTTTGTTTGCCCCCCGAGTATTTTAGGAACGCGGGCTCTATTTTCTCTCTTTTTCTTTCTCCCCTTTTTGGTCAGGGCAATGGACGAAAGTCAAGATAGTATTGATTTTTTGTGATCTCCCACTTGGACTCGAGATCACATCTAGAGTCGGTAAACAAACAAATAGAAAATAAAAAAGAATCAATAATGACAGAGTACTTTTGGTTGTGATTTGGCACTATTTTCCACCCGACACGGGCAGCATCCATGGACCTGGAACTGGCAGGCGATCGATCCTCTGGAGCTCAGTCTCACGCTATGGATTGATTAGGGAAAGGGTCACTGGATTTTGTACTTTTTCGACCCTTTTTTTTTACAGACCAGCAGTTCAAGAGTCCAGAACCGACATTCTGTTCCTGATCATCCCCACTTCCTGGTTCTCCTCTTTTCCATCGTTCACATATTACTCTACCTTGTATTATTATTTTCTTAAAATCTGATTGCCGTTCCCCTCTCTTCCAGTGTCTTAGTTTTTTTTTTATTACCCTTCCTTCTCCTTCCCTTCTTCAAATACTCCTTTTGGGTTTCACTCACTCAACTCACTCAACTTACTATTTTCCCTTGACAGGCATTCGTTTCTGTTTGGGTCTCAGTTTGGACTATCCAGAGGGTCTGACCCCACTTGTCTTTCCTTTTTTGTTTCTCTTTTCTCCCTTCTCTGAACCAGTGGTCTGACCAACAGGAAGAAAATACCAAATATAAAAAATATAAAAAAAGAGGAACAATAATAATACCGTTCACTTGCCTCGGTCCCGATTGATACCACCGATAACTCAATTCCGTTTGCTTGACCGGCAAGCCTATCCGGGGACTTAAACTATTGCCTTCCGTGTAACCCAAGCAATACTTATCCTTCCGTTCTCTCCATTCAGGTTACTGATAAACCTTTCCAATCTTTTTTTCTCTTTGATCTTGATCTCATTTTCTCTCTGTGATCGGCGCATAGTCCGGAAAGGACAAAGAAACTCAAAAGACTTATCCTCTTTCAATCGGCTCCAGCAACCAACTGGTCTTACCAAGTTGACCTCCCGCAGGAACGTTGCCCCTCACACCCAACCAAGACCGAAGGGATAACCCGCTCCTTTTTCCCCTAGTAAAGGAGCTTTGATACTGGTTTTTGGCCCATTGATTTGTGCTTGTTTGTGCTATGAGAGCATACGTTACACACAAGTAATACCAGCCGTCATTATCGCCAACAGCTCCAGTCGACTTTGAATTTACAGACTGCATCTCTTGTCACGTCGCACGAGCACATTTCTATCCCTAAGCTTATCCCTTTACATTCAGTCCTAGCCCGAACCCGAATGCTTGGCTTCCCTTTTTATACTCCGTCGCCCTCGTAATCCCAACTCACCTGGATACCGACAACCCACTTTCTTTTCCCCTTCATACCATCCATTGGCACCTCATTTCACTTGTTCTTCACCTCTACTTACTGTCCATCATGGCAAATTCACAGGAGCTACTGGATGCCCCGGACGGCTCCGCACTGACCTGGATCTTTGACCATTGTCTTCGTTACCCGGGATCTTACGAGCTCCCCTTACGTACTATGTATGCATTGAACTGCAATCCAACAAGGCAGCCGGCGCCTGCCAATCGCCCTCCCGAGACAGCCTTCTGCGAGCGCCCGTCCCACTCAGCCAAATCTTCTGTTTCGTCCCAGGACGCTTCCCTGGATCGTGCTGCAGATTTCAGAGCTCTGTTGACTCATCAGATCTCTCGGCTGCCCTCACAGCCCTGTTCTCTCCCTCCGAGCTTCGTGACCTCATTTCTACGTCGCTGCTTCACACCAGATTTGAGTGACGTTGACTTTCCTCAGGCGTTAACCGGTCTCGACTATCTCAAAGACTTGGAGATCCGTCGTAGGAAGGAGGTGAAGGCAGCACTAGAGCGTTTACAAATCAAGCCAGACGATCTCAAGGAGAAGGCGGAGCTTGGAAAGAAATGGCCTAATGTCTTGGCTTGGATTGAGTCTAACTGTGCTAAGACCCGCAAGGCTGATGCTCTCTACACACAAGTTTATATTGGCATACGCCGCTGGGTGAGTCACAATTTGTCTTTCGCACAGCGTCTTATAATAACCTACTGACCATTTTCTTAGACTTTGATCAATGAAATGCTACTCACGCCATACAACAAGGCCAACTGCATTGCCATGCTTAACACTCTGTTCCCTCCCGTGACAGAGGGAACCGTTGGTCCCACCCCGCAATTGACTTCTCAGATTCTGAAGTCACAGAGGGATGGTTTCTTCCGGTACATTGCAGCCTACGAAACCAATGGAAGGCAGATCCTTGACAAGGTCATTGCGCAAGGCGCACCGGAAGGGGAGGAAAACGGATGGCCGCTGGTGCGGGACGCCTTGGATAAATACCTCCGGCTTACCAACGAGATCATTGATGACTGTGCGATGGTCAATGATCAGAGCAGCCTTGAGGTGGAGCAGGACTCACAGTCCCGGCGCAAGGTCGATTCAGGTATCAGCTTTGGCTCTGCAGACAAGTTTCATACTCCTTCGGTCCACAGCAGCAACGCCCCCGAAGAAATCTTTGATAAGCCTTTGCCACCTGCCCCGAAAGATCCTCAACCGAAAACGGGTGGTTCTACTCTAGAGCGGTTGGCACGGGAGCTCCGCAAACTAAAACTGAGCGAGGCTGGAAAGGTCAAGAGCCTCAAGAAAATGAAATCCGCAAGTGCCCTCGCTACCCGACCGGAAGATATTCCCAGTCACACTCCCGACAATTCATCTTTCTTTGAGATTGATGAGCAGAAGCGCAAGCGACTAATCTGGGAGGCGACTACTCGCAAAAGGGCGCATAGCAAGCAGCCTATCAAAGACTCACATTGACTGTGATTCGATTCGATTGATTGTAAACTTATGACAACATTTTTTTTTCTCGCAACCAAAAGCAGGAAAGACAAAAGCTGATGTTCAGTTCAACCTTTGGTGTATTGTGGAGTTGGTCGTTTGATATTGCTTTATTTGTTTTTATTTTTCTGGCTTGGGGCGACATTGCCAGCTATGGGGCGTTTTTTGTTTGGTTTTCAACATACAGGTGGGATTGGCGTGTCTTTTCATATTGGGGGTTTCGAATATTTCTCCTCGGTCAAACCGGGAACCATCAACCACAACAACAGATAAAAAGGCTACAAAATCAGCCCTTGATGAATGACAATAAACGACGACGATGATGATCATGCTTTCATGAACGGACATTTGTTGTTAATTGAAAGTAAAGGAACTGCATATTTTGGAATCCGGGGACAGCAGTATGCGAACTCGTGTATTCGGGTGGGGATGTAAATTTTATGGTAGCTGGCAATTGCATATACATTGGCCAATATGGACAGTATTGCGGCGTGCAGAGAAATCTACATAGCGTACTTAGTGTGGTCTTGGATATTGACGGAGCTGACGCTGTACAACATAAAGTATCCTCGGTCTAACGTAGGTGGTAGTTATAGTCAAGTGACTGACCAATGACCGGCCGTGGTAGAGAACACGGAAGTTTTGCACTTGTGGCCGCTGCGCCTCCCGTAGCAGCTCCAAGTTAAGTCGCGAGGTGGCCAGAAACCATGAAAGAACAACAGATAGCCTTTCCTCACTACATTCATTTCTAGGCGGACAGTTGGAGATCAAGCTACCCCTCCAAATGCCTACTCGATGATATACAGCTCCAGTCCTGCGTGAATCGTGATCCTTTGCGGCATCTATCAACACTGACCTCCCTCGCCCGTTATGCTGACTAGCTCGCTCGCCTTCATCTGGGAGTTCTTAACTAGCAATTAGTGTCGCTCACTTCAGAGCCAAATAAATACAATCAATCTATTTTCTGTACGCATGGACGTGCTGGAGTCAACAGCCGATATGACATCCAGCACCAAATATGTCGCTTCATGGCGGCTCTCTGTAATTGTCGCTGCTGTGCTGTCTTGTCTGGTACATGCAAGCGCATCGGTCAATGTTGCTTTACAAGCTTCATTTGACTCGGCTCCGTATCTGATAGAGCTTCTGTAAGGCTACTTCTATTTGTTCCCTGTTCCTTTAGCCGTTCCAGTCCATGTGGTCGCTTATACAAAATAGTGAAACTGTCGCCGAGGAGAACTCAACTGCCTATTTCCCACTACTAGATCGCATCGCTGATGGAGCCTTTGACGATGTCGTGACCGATAAAGAGGTATATGATCGCTTCTTACAAGTTGTACGCGAAGATGGACACCTTGGAACTCCTGAAAGCCTTTCGTCATTCAAGTTGTCTTTGGCAATTCGATCAGCGAGCCCCCGAATCGCAGCTCACTATCAGTACTACAATGCGTCGGTACAACATTCTTTGATGGCAGCGCAGGATGCGGCTTGTCCAGTGTGGGTGCATTCGGAAGGGAAGCAGTACTGCTCCTCGACCATGGAACGTGCTCAGCAAGACGTTTCGGGAGAACTGTAGGTGGCTCCTTTCTGTTCCGAATGGTTTGTTGACTTGGGCAGGGACTCGCGGGAACTTCCATTTGATAGAGTCTTCGGAGACGAGTCGTTGCCGCCCGCGATCTTGTACGCGGACGTGGCATCTCCGATGTTTAAGGACTTCCACCAGACGCTGAGTGCCCTTGGAAAGGAAGGTCAGATTTCGTATCGCGTACGGTACAGACCGCCTCAACATTGGAGCTCTCGGCCTCTTTTCGTTTCCGGTTACGGCGTTGAGCTGGCATTGAAACGAACAGATTATATTGTCATTGATGATCGAGCCGCTGGACAGAGAGAGCCCAGCAATGGGGAGGCCGCTAAAGCAGGCGATGCGGAAGGGGATTCTCTAGATGATCTTAGACCGCTGTCCTCATCGGAAGTTACACGCCTAGGCGTGAACACGGTCAGCTACGTGATGAGCAATGACGATCCTTTGGACACACTCGTGAGGGTGTCTCAAGATTTCCCTAAATATTCCGGCGAGATTGCAGCCCACAATGCCACAGCCACGCTCTTGGAAGACATTCGCTCTAGTCGGTTGGGAATGCTTCCCTCTGGTGCTAATGTCATGTGGATTAATGGGGTCCAGATGGATTCTCGAAAGATAGATGCCTTTTCTCTACTAGATCATCTACGGCACGAGAGAAGATTAATAGAGAACTTCAGAGATTTGGGGATTTCTGCGCAGGAGGCTGTGAACCTCCTCTCACACGACTCTCTTGGGGAGGCTCTATCGCAGGATGCTCCCCAACGTTACAACTATCGGGATGAGATCGAGGGTGGCCGAGTTATCATATGGCTGAACGACCTTGAAAAAGATGCCAGATATAAGTCGTGGTCTGGTGAATTAGACGCGGTGAGCTAGTCCATCCAACGTGCTAATATAGGCATCTTACTGATAATTATTAGTTTCTGCGACCCACATTCCCAGGCCAACTTCCACCTGTCCGCCGCGATGCGAACAACATCGTTGTCCCAGTAGACCTAACCGATGCTGAAGATATGAATTTTGTAGTCAAGACAATGCAGGTTTTTGTGAAGAGGAGCATCCCTGTGAGGTTTGGATTGGTTCCTACTGCAGCTTCACCTGGCTCTAAGGCTCAGCTCAAGGTCGCTCACTATCTTCAAGAGACCTTCGGCTTGTCGAGCCTGATCCAATATCTCGAGGAGGTGAGTTTTAACTAATAACTACACGTCCTTAATCCGATGCTAATGTTGTCAGTCTTTCTCTACAAACAAAATATCATCTCCAGATAAGAGCGCCTTCCAGACTGCAACCAAGGAGCGCAATGTCCGCGCTGATAAAAAAGCACTGGCCTTTGAAGAGGTTCTGAAGCATGAAGAGCTTGATGAAATAGTGTCCAGAACATCTAGCTATCAAAGTCGTCTTAGGATCTCGGATGGATCATCGTTAATCTTCATCAATGGCGTTCCCTTGGTTCGGGGGGAGAATTGGGTCCAAGATATGAGCCAAAGGGTAGGCAAAGACCTACAGACAATCCAGCAAGAAATCATGGGAGGAACTTTCGAGGAAGATACATGGCTTCCAGGATTCTTCCTTTCTCAGGCTTTCGATCGACGCAATCCCTGGGTTATACCCGAAGATCCCAAGGATATTCGAATCATTGATTTGGCGAAGGTGTCAGACTCTCAAACTGAAGGACTAGATATGCTCCCTCGTATCACCTCTGCCAGCGAAAACGTACTCGACAGCGCTCATATGATTGTTGTTGGTGATTTTGACTCGAATGAAGGTGTCAAACTACTCATGGCAGCTCTTGAGAGCCGGAAAAAGTATGATAATATTGAAGTGCTTTTCCTTCACAACCCGGCGCATACATCTAAAGCAGGTGGATCCATTACGCTCTACAATTCATTAACGCAAGTGAAAGGCGCAGATGCCACACAGGTTCTGGCTGATGTTGGGGCTTCCGGCGTCTCTGTGTCTTCTCAGCAAGAAGCCGAAATCGCCAAGTTCTGGGCACTTCAGCAGCCTTTGGCTAAAGAACTTGGCTTTGCTCCTGGAATTAATGGAATTGTCATTAATGGCAGAGCAGTTGGACCTATCCCAAATGATTACGCAGTGGCACCGGATGACCTTGACCAACTTCTAGCATATGAACGAACAAAGCGCATTGACCCAGTCGCGAAGGCAGCTAAGGAGCTCGAAATGGGCTCAAAGCTATCTGGTCCTCTGTCTGTCGCTAAACTAACCTCTCTTGCCGCCCTTTCGACGCTGTCTGATGTGCCAGAGGGCATTTATGAGTCAACTTCAGATGTCCGACTGAACCTGTTCGACAAGTGGAATGATTCTCGCTCGGTTTTGACAGTCTCTAATGCAGAAGACCCGGTGATTACAGTTGTTGCTTCTATTGATCCGACATCCGAAGTGGCCCAAAGATGGCTACCGATCCTAAAAGTACTTTCGCAGTTGGCGAGTGTCAGGCTCAGACTATTCTTGAACGCACGTGAAGAAATCCAGGAGCTCCCAATCAAGCGCTTCTACCGCTATGTCTTGGACTCAGAGCCCTCTTTCACCGGCCACGGTTCCGTATTGAGACCTAGCGCTTCCTTCTCAGGTGTACCGGTCGAGGCACTGCTCACGCTGGGCATGGACGTTCCATCTTCTTGGCTCGTCGCTCCCAAGGATTCCGACCATGATCTTGATAATATCAAGCTTAGCTCGTTGAAGGCTGGATCCAATGTCGATGCTATCTATGCCTTGGAGCACATCTTGATTGAAGGCCATTCACGGGACATGACTACAAAGACCCCTCCAAGGGGAGTTCAGCTGGACCTCGGTACCCGGGGTAGTCCTTCCTTTGCTGACACCATCATCATGGCTAACCTGGGGTATTTCCAATTCAAAGCTCAGCCAGGATTGTGGGAAATCAATTTGAAACCGGGACGCAGCGAACGCATTTTCAACCTCGACAGCGTTGGTGGCCTGGGCTACTCTCCACAACCTGGAGATGAGAACAACGAAGTCGCCCTCCTTTCCTTCCAGGGCAAGACTCTCTTCCCTCGCCTATCTCGAAAGAAGGGCCATGAAGAGGAAGATGTCTTGGAAACAACACCTCAGCCAGGCTCGGCAAGGGATTACGTATCCAAAGGACTCAACTTCGCATCCGGCATCCTCTCCAGCGTCGGAGTCGGCTCCAAGCTCAGCTCCACCGAAAAGCAAGCCGACATCAACATCTTCTCCGTCGCAAGCGGCCACTTATACGAGCGGATGCTTAACATAATGATGGTATCTGTAATGCGAAACACAAACCACTCCGTCAAATTCTGGTTCATCGAACAATTCCTCTCCCCCTCCTTCAAATCCTTCCTCCCCCACCTCGCGAAAGAATATAACTTCTCCTACGAAATGGTCACCTACAAATGGCCCCACTGGCTCCGCGCTCAGCGCGAAAAACAGCGCGAAATCTGGGGCTACAAGATGCTCTTCCTAGACGTTCTCTTCCCCCTCTCCCTGGATAAGGTCATCTTCGTCGATGCAGACCAAATCGTCCGCACAGACATGTACGATCTTGTCAGCCTAGACCTCGAAGGCGCCCCCTACGGCTTCACGCCCATGTGCGATTCGCGCGAGGAAATGGAAGGCTTCCGGTTCTGGAAACAAGGCTACTGGAAGAACTTCCTCCGCGGCCAGCCTTATCATATCTCGGCCCTTTACGTGGTCGATTTGAGCCAGTTCCGGGCGATGGCTGCTGGTGATCGGCTTCGTGGTCAATACCAGATGCTCTCGGCTGATCCTAATAGTTTAAGTAATCTGGACCAGGACCTGCCGAACCATATGCAGCATTATATTCCGATCAAGAGTTTGCCGCAGGAGTGGCTTTGGTGCGAGACGTGGTGTTCTGATGAGTCGCTTGGTGCGGCGAGGACGATTGATTTGTGTAATAACCCGCAGACTAAAGAGCCTAAGTTGGATCGGGCTAGACGGCAGGTCCCTGAGTGGACTGCGTATGATGATGAGATTGCTAGGTTGGCTAAGAAGGTTGCGCTTGAGCAAGACCAGAGGGAGGAGGTACAGGCTGATTACAAGGGGGAAGAAGAAGAAGATGATGAAGAATCTGCGGGCTGGAGCAAGGATGAGCTGTAGTTTTACAGTTTGCTATTTTGTGTTCTGCATCTGTATCTCAGAAAGTCCTGAGTTCCAGGCATTGATTGTTCCTAGGTATACATTTGAACGAAGGGGTATATATAAAAAGCACAACGTTTCTTTCAAATGGAATGGAAATCATCGAATGATAGATTCACAATACTCTCTTAGTAAAATGGTGTCTCCACAAACGCTCTTAAGACGAAACTTGTCATGGAAACTTAGTTTATCATCATTCATCAATATATGGCCCAGGGAAGAATAGTCGGGCTCCTTATTCTTACCACGCTGTTAGTCGGGCTCGCTCTTATTTTGTAGTCTTTCGACCGCCTCGCTTGTTTCCCTTCGTATTCATTCCCTTTCATTTCACATGAGTTCAGAGATGGGTCTATTCGCTATTAATTTCCAATTTGACGTCTCGTGAAATGGACGAACGAGCCGACGTAGACGTCGAGGTGGTATTATTACTGCCCTTCCGTTTGACATTACAAGCTTTTCCCGTTCGGAGTGATTGAGATGTGGGTTTGGACTCCGACTCTGAGTCGTTGGAGCCATCATCATCACTTTCAGAATCGTCTTCGCTCTCACCAGACGACGATTCTTCAGAAGCAGAAGATGCCTGGGCTTTTGGCTTCACAGTGTTTGAGGAAACATTCTTTGAAGAGTTTGCCTTCTCCGGGTCACTCGTACTGGTTGCCTCACTCTCACTCCCACTAGAAGACGAGTCACTTGAGTTGTTCTCGGAGGAACTTGATCCATTGCTGTTCTTTTCCTCCTGAGCTTTAGTCCTGAGTTTAGCAGCTGCTCGTTTATGCGCAGGTGATTCAGAATTGGAGCTCGAGTCACTATCTTCAGAAGGAGACTCGGTCGATGCTTCTGGGGATCGGTTTCTCTTTTGATGGGTAGACTTGACGTGCTTCTGGCCCGATTCTGTAGACAGAGTCTTTTGCTTTTTATTATTTTTCTGGCGCTCACCCACATCCTCCTCGCTACCCTCATCATCCGAAGCCACGTATTTGGCACTCTTATATTGACCCTCTGGGGTTTGTGAGCGACTGACAGTCTGCGATTTGGCTCTGTTCTTTTTCGTCGTTTCTGCAACAGGGTCATATACAGCTTTCGGATTTCCCTTATCGCGTAGCTGCATGACCTTCTTCCTGGCTTTGCGCCATTTGTCTGCGCACTGCTGTCTGGAACGACAATTGCCCATCTTGTCGCTAATCTGTCCCCAGGAGATCAATGTCTCACTCATCTCATAGATATCCTGGCCCACGTCATGACCATTCTTCTTGAAAGCTTTCCATGCAACCTGCAAAGCGTTCTGCAGCCCGCGAACTTCCTCCTCCGACCAGGGGCCTCGGTTCATCGTACTACGATGCTGCAGCTTATTCTTCCATCTCTGGACCACATCGTCGTCATTACGGCCTATCATTTTAGCTATATGGGCGAATTTCAAACCGTACTGTGCAACGAGCTGAATGAGTTCCTCGTCCTGTTCATGATCCCACTTATGTGGCTTCACATCAGAAGTCTGGAAATGCCGCCTCATGAATCGGTAGACAGATCTTCGGTCTCGATTTGGAAGAATTTCATAGATATTTTTCCAAAACTCCTGCTTCGTCATCACAGAAGAATCGCAAGGGAAATCTGTACCCTTGTCCCGTTCCGAATGCTGCACCATAGAGTCGAACGTTGATGTGGAAATTGCGTGGGTGTTGCAGATTTCCATTTTGAACCTTTCAAGCGCCTGAACCTCCTCGGCCATGAAGGGGCCAGTTGACCCTTTCCCCTCTTTGCTCTGCTTTCCTTTCGTGACATTTCCCTGCTCCATGGTGGCATCGTCCGAGGGTTCGACCGATGGCGTGGCAGTCATTGTCGATTCTTTAGGGCTTTCTTGAGAAGATTTCGTTTTCTTTTCGTTCTTTCGGGGTGATTGTATATTCGATTCGCTTGAAGACTTGGTAGAAGAGCCGCTCACGTGCTCCGATTCAATCAAGGGGCCACCGTTCACTTGAGCTGTGCCAGGCGAAGAATTTACCACTCCTGTAATTGTTTGATCATCTTCGGCGCGATTCTCCTGCGTTATCTTTGTCGGGCTAGCAATCCTCTTCCGTTTCGAAGGGCGAGGTTCCTCTTCGTCTCTGGGTGATGACGGCGCGACCGATGACTGAACATGATCATTGGATTTTCTTTTCCGCTTGAGGGTGGCTGCAACGTCGGACTGCGCCTTCGAACTTGATTTTCTCCCGGCTTTAGTGTCTTTCGAACGGGTGTCCGTAATCTCTAGCTTGTCTTGCGCTGTGGTCGGAACCCAACGTTAGGTATCTTCGAAGACCGGAGATTCTAGAGCCATTTTCTCTAAACTTACGGATGTCTTCTGAATGGTCGCTGAGGTCATGATCGACCGGTTGAGGGGACGTTTGGCCCATCTGGAAGGAAAGAGGCTATCGTGAGTCGCGTAGATATTTTACGGGAAAAGCGTTGTATGTGGAGGAAGGAGCGCAGTTGGAATTGCGAGGAATATTGATCATCGAAAAAAAAAAAACAAAAAAAAAAAGTTCCGGCCGAGGAAGCGACTAAAGCTCAGCAACACACGGGCACAACCGGCGGCGCGAACTTTGGCGGCGGTTTCCGCCCTTAAGCTCCAAATTTTAGCGGTCAGGCCCTCTTTTTCTTCTGCATTTTTCCCCCGTTGATTTAAATCTGGAATAACATACCAACTGGGTATTCACTTGATTGCGCCGAACATCGTAGACGCGGTACATGAAAAATACATAACAATGCGTAATACTATTAACAAACCATACGATACTTCAATGCCATCACGATTCTACCTTCATGTCCCGTAATACCCTCGACACTAACTTCCTCTGGTCTGTCGCGCTCAATTCATGCTCGTCAATCGTACTCAAGCAACGCCCAATAGCGACTGTCGCCTTGATAGCAGCGTCACCTCCATTCGCACAGTCCACCCATACCTTCCCATTCCTCCCAACCGCAATCTCAAACCCACCAGCCTTCTCCAACTTCTTGCCCAGTTCATCCAGCACCACCAACCCTGCGACTCCATCCTGTTGCTCCGCGGACGATGAGCTTGCCTTCATCAACCGAGCCGCAAGCCCAGTAGACACATCAAATATCATGCCACCAGTCAAAGGGCCCAGACCCCCCGGTTCAGCCCGTCCAGTCGCAGGATTAACACAGGTGAGTTCCACTTCCGCGCCAGCCCCGAGACCAGTCGACAACACACGAGCGTAGATCAGGTCACCCTGTTTCAGCATCGGCCGGGTCTTTTTTGTCGCACCTTCAAAAGCGAGCTGTCCTAGTAGCGCTTGCGGAGCCTGCGGCGTAATCATGCAATGGAAATAATCAGGGCTGGAGTGGTGAACCTGCGCGATTACGAGGTCATTTGGGGTCGGGATGTAGCGGCGATTGGGGGTAGAAAGAATCGATACGGCGTTTCTTTTGTTGTCTGTAGAGAGGATTCCAGGTTGTGTGGCGGAGATCACATGGCTGGGTGGTGTTGATGAGCTCGAGGATGGTTGTGAGAGGAGACGAAGACCTGCTCCGAGTCTCAGTGGAACGGAATTGGTGGAGGGGAGGTACTCCGAGGGGACTTCATCGCCTGGGAGCAGTATTAATGGCGACGCCATTGTGGAATGATCTTGCGGTTTCGTCCACCGGATGAATGCTGTGGGCGAAGAGATCTGTGACGGTGGAGACTTGAAGAATCGCCTTTTGCTTGGGAAAAGCGCAAACCAGTGGCTTATCGGTTATCGCCACGTGATCAGAGCACCGCCACTACCCTATCGATAAGCATCAGCCACAAGTGCCCGCCTTCTTGTCAAACAGACCAAAATTTTTTTCTTCGTCTGGCAGAAATCGAAAGATTCCCAGGCGGCGTCCAGAATTGTGCTCCATTTTCTGCTCCATTTCTCAATTCCCTCTTGATCCTGTATCCCTCCCTATTTTTTATCTTTTTCTCTCCTTCTATATTACCCCTCGCATAATTCGCAATGAGTGACGAAACAAACGGTACCCCGGAGCGTTTCGCTATCGGTATCTCTTTTGGCAACACTTCCAGTTCCATTGCCCGCATCAACCCTGTATGTGAGCCCGCTTAGAGACTGCCGATTTCCAATCTGGGACAAATCTTCCATTCTGTTATTGAGAAAATAATACTGACAGATAGCGAAATACAGGAGGGCAAGGCAGAGGTTATCGCCAACGAAGAAGGAGGTTCGTCCATCATTTTTCTCATTGCTGTCTTTTGACGGGTCAATCTCTGGACCACAAAACTTACAAAGACTTAGATCGTCAAATTCCTTCCGTTCTCTCCTACATTGGTGGTGAGGAATACCACGGTACCCAGGCCAAGGCTCAGCTTGTCCGCAACGCCCAGAACACTGTCGCATATTTCAGAGATTACCTTGGCAAGGAGTACGTATTTTTGACATGAGATGGTTTCTTCCATGCGAAACAATGAATGGTAGTGCTAACGTGAACACTACAGCTTCAAGTCGATAGACGCCTCACCATGCCATAACTCGGCCCACCCCCAACCCAGCGAGTCTACTGTTGCCTTCTCTATTGTTGACGGTGCCGACGAGACCGCCAACACTGTCACAGTCTCCGAGATTGCGACCCGCCATCTCCGTCGTTTGAAGCAGTCCGCTTCTGACTACTTGGGCAAAGAGGTTAATGCCGCTGTCATCACTGTCCCTACCGACTTCACCGATGTCCAGCGTGAGGCTCTGATCGCATCAGCCAATGCTGCTGGTCTTGAGGTCCTGCAGATCATCCACGAACCTGTTGCTGCTGCCTTGGCTTACGATGCCAGGCCTGAGGCTACTGTTACTGATAAGCTTGTTGTTGTCGCCGATCTTGGTGGTACCAGATCCGATGCTGCTGTCCTCGCTTCCCGTGGCGGCATGTACACTATCCTCGCCACCGCTCATGACTACGAACTGGGCGGATCCACATTAGACAAGATTGTCATCGACCACTTCGCCAAGGAGTTCATTAAGAAGCACAAGACCGACCCTCGGGAGAACGCCCGTGGTCTGGCCAAGTTGAAGCTCGAGGGTGAAGCCGCCCGCAAGACCTTGAGTCTGGGCACCAACGCCAGCTTGAGCATTGAAAGTCTCGCAGATGGCATTGATTTCAGCTCCACCGTCAACCGTACCCGCTACGAGCTTCTGTCCGGCAAGGTCTTTGCCCAGTTCACTGGCCTGATCGAGCAGGTTGTCAAGAAGGCTGGCTTGGACGTCCTGGATATTGACGAGGTTAGTCATTCCTGCCGTTCCTCTATGCCCGCTGTTGTATAATGAACGTCTGTTTTTTAACAAGTGCCTAGGTTATCTTCTCTGGTGGTACCTCCCACACCCCCAAGATTGCTCAGCTCGCCCGCAACATCTTCTCCGAGAAGACTCAGATCCTCGCTCCCTCCACCTTCACTAGCGCCATCAACCCCTCCGAATTGGCCCCCAGGGGTGCCGCCATCCAGGCCTCCCTCATCCAAGAGTTCGACAAGGAAGACATTGAGCAGTCCATCCACCCCATGGTCACTGCCGTCCCGCACCTGAAGAACGCCATCGGTGTTGAGTTCACCTCCGGCGAGTCCGTCGAGTTCAAGCCCCTCCTGAACGCTGAGACCGCTTGCCCCGCTCGCCGCGTCGCCCAGTACAACGCCCCCAAGGGCGGTGGCGATGTCCTCATCCGCGTCTGCGAGGGTGTCCGCGAGATCAAGGTCACCAAGCCCGAGCCCAAGCCTAAGGAGGAGAAGCCCGCTGATGATGACGACTCCGACTTCGATTCCGATGACGATGAGGAGGAGATCCGTGAGATTGTCTGGAAGACCGAGAAGCCCATTGCTGAGCTTGCTGTCAAGGGCGTCAAGGCCGGCAGCAAGGTCGAGTTGATGATCCACGTCAACGCCGACCTAGGTCTGCAGATCACTGCCCGCGAAGTCGGGGGGCAGAACGCCGTCCGCGGTGCTGTGCAGGCCGCTTAAACCGGTAATATACATAAATCTTTCCTCTATCTCCAGACTCATAACAACATCACGGTTAATGCTTTTGCGTTTTCATTCGTCCTTGGATTTATTAGAACATTAAATTCTATTAGATTTGCTTCGTCTTTCCATTTTCCTACCTTGATGTGAATCGTTCGACGAGAAGAGATTACTGGTTGGATCCCGTCTTCTTTACCCGTCCTGTCTTGCAATGACTGTTCGATGATGAATGTATCAATGATGGTTCTTCAAAAGTATATAGAGAGGCCATTGGCTCCAATCACAGACTACAAATTCGAAATATCTAGATTCTTGACAACCAAGAGATGCTACTACAGTCCCTGCTGGCTGAGCTTTATTAAGATGTAATGAAGCTTGAGATATCTAGTCAGTGGAAAGCTCTAGTCAACACAATTTTTATCCTTTGTTTAGAGTTAGTGTGACATTCGCCTGGTCAATTGAGGATTGCTTTAAGAGGCAAGATTATAGGATATTTCGGGAGGGCCCAAATCTAATCATTCATATCCACAGGGCCGGGTCATTCTGATAAATCTCAATTATATTACAATTACTACCTAATACGTATAACAGTGGAACAAGCATAAGATATCGTAAGAACATCTCCAAATCAAAACAACGTTGACCACCAATAAAAGAACACCAGTGGACTCCGATCATTAAGTCACCATAATATGACAAATTAGAGAAAGTACGATATAATTTTGCAGCAGATTGCGGATTCAGAGGATAAAGTCAATCGCGTAGCTGACTTTTCCTGAGATAGAGATTGAGGATGAAGCTGCAGTGCCTTGCGGCTTATCATTATATCATCCCAATTCTCTCCCATTCCTCCCAATCCTATCAGCTGAAAGCATCTACTTTCATTGCTCGGATAGACCAAGTAAAGATGCTAGTAGCGATTGACTCATGGGTTAGCCTCCTTGTTGCTCCGGACGCTACCAGACCGTTGAGAGGAGAAGAAACCGCGGCGTCTGTGTTCACGACCGCTGTATCCGGACTCTTTGCGGCCGACCGAGCCGCCGAGGCAGTACAGCACGCAGGAAATAAAGAGACAAGCCACTGCAGTCCACATAAAACCGAAGGACTTTGTGCCCAGTCGCGCAGTCTGCCCGTTCGCGTTAAACTTGTTTCGGCCTTGGACGAAAACGGCGCTGTATGATTAGCGTTAGCAGCTTCTTAACTAGAAGGACTTTTGTTAATACTTACGTCATCAAGCTAGTGGAGATGATCTGGAAGATCAGGGCGATCCAAGCCATCAGCGAAGAGAGATAGCTGCCAATGCGGGTGCACATTGCCAGGAATCCGGTGAAGAGGGACACGACGCCGAAGAATAGCGCAATGATGAGGAATGGGAAGCTGAACCGGGAGGTCAGGAAGTAGTGATTCGTACTGTTGCGCGTTAGTTAGCGATTCGACTCTTGCGAGGCATTAACGATTGCTTACCCGACGAAGTCTGCGGGGATATTGGTCGTTGTGTCGAAGGTACGGTGGCTTGGGGGATCGAATGGGTAGTCGGGATAAGACTTTCCGCATTCGCTCTTTCCGTTGTCATTGACGGCGCAAAGGTTCCAGTAAGTCCAGCGAGACAAAGAGGGTGCGCCGGGGATGTTACTTGTGTCGACCTGAAGGAAGTAGATCTCGTTCAACGGTCTCGAATTGTTTGCTCCTCCGAGCAACGTGAGGAACATCAGTAACAGAGCTGCGGCTGTGAAGAACAGGCCCAGAAAGCCCAGCATAACTCCTTTACAGACTCGTGTCAGTGACCATCGACATCTTGGGTTATCTGAGAAGGGAGACTTACTGCTGAACATCATGATGGAAGCAATTTGGCCTTCTTTCCGGCTCGGATTGCTTGAGATATGTCCAATCACACGAATGTCAATCGAGATAGCTAACCAGTTGCAATGTACACAGTGAGTGGGATAGAAATGAAGGAAAGCGAAAAAGGGTAGGAAGAGGATTCAAGAATTGGATGTGGGAGAACAACACTAGGACTTCAGGCTATTAAAGTGGAATTCCGGTGATCCCGGTGACCCATGTCCCGGGGAACCAGTGGAGGTAGTAGTGATATAATAATGAGGGTGCATCATCCGACGATTCTTTAGGTCAGGGTCCAAGATTTGAGTTGAGGTAGAAAGTGTTTGCGCATCATTCAGTGCATCATTCAATCGACTCTCGACGTCATCGTTGCACCTGGCCCCGCTAACTATCCTCGGCTAGCCTAAACCTTACTCCGCGCCAACCCCATTTGGGTAACTTAAACTTAACGTCCATGACGTGGTAGAACCCTTGACGTTGCACCTCAAATTTCTTCGTGGGGTCCTTACGTCTGGTTGAAAATTTTCCTGCCTGAGTATCGAACATCAGTTTCTGAGTTTTGGGGATAAATAAATCCGATGCGTTTGGCTACCGAGGTATGTTCGCCACCGTCTGCGGAGCAGTGAGTGATGTGAGAGAAACAAGCATGTCGGAGTTCACAGAGGTTCTTCACCATCTCCCTGGAAAGAAATGATATCACTGTAGCTCAAGTCCTTGCGCAACAGCTAAAGTGCGCTAATAACATTGGAAGCAACTCAATCGGGGGTTCATTCTCCGACGGGGGTAGAGAACATCGCCAGATTCGAGTGAACTAACCAAATCAGTCTCACGACAGTAATTCCACCTATCCTTGCTAAGATCCGACAAATTTTCATGAAAGCTTTCCCTATGTGATGTTTACCCCTTCTTCCTTTGATCGAGAAGACTATTGGTTGAGATGTGCACTGCAGTTCCCTCATGGAGAATCTCCTCAAGATATGGGTTGATCGCGGCAGTCGCGAGCCCGTACCCAGTAGATCAAAAGCAAGGTGTCTGGCTTCGCACAGTCAGTCTGTACATGCTCTTAGTTGACGCAGAGATTCTTGAGCATATTGATTCTTTCTATTCCCATTAGCACCACTACTCTAGTTCTTGTTCGCGCGGCTTTCACGCTCTGATAGCGTTTACCTAGATGGTCCAGACATCTTCGCCAATACCAAAAAGCGGTGTTGATGTGTGTCGCTCCAGCTTCGAAGGCACAATAATCCCTGCCATTTATAGAAGCGTACACGCCTTCTTCCATCTTATCTAATAGAGGGCTCCCCTCTGTCCAGTCGTGACTCATGTGAGAGAGAATAAGAGTATGATATGCAACCTAGGCTCTTATCAAGTTTGACTTAAGCGCTGTCTGTCAACACCATTAGGGTGGTCTCTAGGGACATTTAGAAAACCTGCTCAGCAACCCAAACCGGCAAGCAAAGAAGCTCGAATTGGCTTGCCAGGAACCCCTTTTTTCCTGGATTCTTCTTGTCTGCTCGGGGAAGCCAGGGTTCTACTATATAAGTTTTGATATACTTTATTGCTGAATGCCGGTTCTCTAATGATCGGATAATATTACAAGGAGTAATCTAGACTGTCAAATCTTGATGCGAAGAGCTTCCTATACAGAGGATGACAACTTCTGCAGGACATTAACTAGGTTCGATTAGATAACCTATAACAGCTTAAAGTGGCTTTCAGGGCTTCTGTTATGGATGTATCAGGGGTAAATCTACAGAAAAGACCAACTGTTCCTGTAATTCTGACGTTATATACACATATTCCGGACATTTTCACTCCGCGATATATTGCTTCCCTCTTCCTGAGTATGTCCACCTATTCCGACACCGAAGCGATGCTGAAGTGACCTTGCATGACCAAAGCAACTTGCTTCCATTTAGCCAATTAATCATCGTTTTTTGTACCCTTTCAGGCTCACTACTCGTGGTATTTGTTGACCAGAATGCTGTTGGAGTGACTCTCCCTACCATTAACAGAGAGAGTGATGCTTAAAACGCCATCACCTAGACTGGGACATCATCATCAATTGGCAACACGAAGTTTTTGGTCTTGTATGGTAGACTGTCGCATAGTTTTGACCGGAAGCTGGTTTGCATTGCTGCACTGGTTTTGCTTTGTCTCTCTAACCTTCTTTGTGGATTTGCGCAAAATGTGACGATGTTTTATGTCTTTCGTAGTGTTGTCGGCATCGCAGGTGGCGGTGTCATGTCTTTGACGGTGATCATCGTCTCTGATATTGTGACTCTCGAGAACCGGGGGAAATATCAGGGAATCTTAGGTTCTATGATTGGTCTGGCAAATGTCATCGGCCCTTTCATAGCGGCCGCGTTTGTACAAAAGTCGAGCCCGAGTAAAATGACGAGAGGAGACATCTGGAAAAATTTGGGAATGATAGACTACCTTGGGGTATCGACCTCGTCTCCTGGAATTATTTTCTGTTGAAATCAGTTTCGGGAGGCGACAATTCCTTCGCTTGGGGCTCACCCATGGTCGTCAGCATGTTGGCTGTTGGTGGACTTTGCTGGTGCTCTTCGTCTTTATAGAATGGAAAGTGGCCTTTTTGCCAATGCTTCCTTGTACGTTTCAGCATTATCGTCTCCCTTCGCCCGATTTTTGATTGCGTAGAAGCTAATCATCTTTGGAATTTAACAGTATCGTTCTTCAAGAACGATATAGTCACGACCCTGCTTGTCCAGACCTTCCTGTTGGGCGCCATTTACCAGTCTTCCCTGTACTATCTGCCACTCTATTTCCAGAGTGCTCGCCAGTGGATGCCCTTTAAGTCAGCAGAAATGATATTATCTATGGTATTACCACAGTCACTGGCTTCCATGTCTGGGGGGGAGTACATGTCCCGAGTTAAAAGATTTGCAGAGGTTCTGTGGACCGGCTACCTGTTTTGGACGCGGTAAGTCGCTATTCTTTCACGAAAACGCTGTACTCTAGGTTATTTTTGCATAACTTCTAAAAAATATCGTTTAACATTCTTTCCCTTTTTTTTCCTCCTTCTTCAATATGTAGAGGCGCTGCTCTCGCTTTGTTGTTCGAAAATAACACCAGCAAAGGTGCTATTGCCGGAGATCTGATTGTCACCGGACTGGGTATTGGCTTTACCTTCCAGACTGGGATTATCGCCATTAAATCTCACGTCTCGCTTGCCCAGCGTGCTGTTATTATCTCTGGCAGGAGCTTCTTCCGCTGCTTCGGTGGAGCCTGTGGTCTTGCTGTATCTGCGGTCATTCTACAGTCCGAGCTGAAGGCCAGTCTACCAGAGAAGGACAAATACGGCGCCTATTCGACGTATACATTACCGCCGCAATCCGACGTCCCAGAGTGAGAGTGGGCAGCAATTTTGAATGCCTATGCAGCTGCTTCTCATCGCGTATTCATTCTCCAGGTTCCTTTATTAGCCCTCTGTTTGCTGGGCTGTGTCTTTGTCCGTGATGGGGGCTTTGCAGACAAAAGACGTTCGTGATCAATTACAAATACAAATCAACCCGAACGAGGAACGTCGTCCGCCGGGTGAGGAGACGGACTTGCACATCAATAACGAGAGACGCAGGCATTGACTTAAAAAGCTTGCCTATGCGATTTCCCTTCGACTCTCGCCGCAAACTCAATGTCTACTATAGGCTTTATGTTATGAAACTACAATGGTTTGAGAAGAGACAAGAACTTACTATAGCATGTCTAAAGTCCGTTGTCATAATTCCTGTTGTCCCTGCGTTAGTGTGGTGTAAACATTGAAAGCTATTTTAGTGAGATTGCGCACAAATCCTTCTATCCCATGGTTAATTTACTGGGTCCTTATAGGGAGTAAGATAGACCTGACTCATCCCCAAGTCCAATGGTATAAGCACTAGACCCTTATAGTGCCACTTAGTCATTTCCAATCCTTAACTACTAACATATCTCATCTCCATCATTAGTATTAATTAGCGCGTGGTTGAGTGTCCGATACACTCGGAATCGGGAGAAAACTCATTCTAGAGCTCCGAATAAATGACTCGGAATAAATGAGCCGGAATGCAGTCTCTGGATAATAATAACCGTGAGAAACCTAAACACCTGCAGATTTTGGGGATTGTTGCTAATACCTCGCTGAATAGAGAAATCTACCACCCATTGAACACGTCTCGCGATAATATTATGTTTCGACGCAATGGCAAGCCGGTTTCCTGTGAGCCTTGTAGGGTTTCCAAGATCCGATGCGACCATTATCGGCCAATTTGCAAAAGATGCCAGACGCGACGAAGGGAATCCCAGGTGGGCCCTGGCTCAGGCTCAAATCATCTCTTATGTTTGGCTGACTTCGGAATGAAAGTGCTTTTACCACCCTGCTCCTCTCACGCGAGCGCGGACAAGCACTCGCCCAAAGCCCTCTAAAAGGAACAACACATCAAGACCACGGAGTCCGTCACACGAGGCCATACCAGAGCAAAGACCAGCCACTACTAATGCCGAAATTTCCCAACAGCCGAGATACTTAGGTTCCACCAGTTTTGCATCCGTCTTCCCAGAGCTGTTGTTCTCCGCAGACACAGCAACCATTCCCACGTCATCTCTTCCCTCGGACTTTTGCGGTATTCGAGTGTCTTACGCACACTCACACCTGCTCAAGTTTCTTTCATCCTCATCAGATTTTCAGCGCCATATAGTTCTCTTTTATAGTCGCGGTCCATTCTTGACTGCTCCACGTGAACTGATTCTGAACCCTCTTTCCAAGACTTGTTCTTCCCTCGAGAGATGGAACAACGACACGAGCGGCGTCGAAAGAAGACACTGTTCGAGGAACTGTCGCGGATTTCATGCAAATGCTTACCAAGGTTCACTGTGAATACGACCATAGATGAATTTTGCGGATCTTTTTCAGATCCGTGGCTCAGATGGGAATTTGTAGGTATCGTATTTGCTTTGGCAGGTTTAGCTTCCACTTATCCAGAAGCTGGGGAGTCATACAAAAGTGGAAACTTTGCTATTGAGATGTTTGCAGCAAGCAAACATGCACAGAGATCTGCGAACAGTGCAACCAATTGAATGGCCTCACCATTTGGTTGCGATGGTTGAACGTTGTTTACCGATGCTTTAGCGAACTGGTATCGCAGACTTTTGCCATGGGCCTCCATCGACAGTCCTCCCTACATGAGGGAATCCCTTTCTTTCTAGCTGAAACACGAAAGAGAATTTTTGCTGCCACCTTTACCAAGGACAAAAGCCTGGCTACTTACCTAGGGAGACCGCCTTTGATTGATTCGAACTTTTGTGACTTGGATGACGACGAGATATTCTTTCCTGCAAATATGCGTGAGTCTCTTGTGAATAACCTTGATAGTGATGGATGGAACGCCAATAATCCCATTACCATGAGGTCACTTCGTCCTCTCACTGGCTCTCGCCTCCGATGTCGTATGGCATTTCTTCGAGAAAAGGCCCTTCGCCTATCACTCGGGAATGCGCTAGCTGATGACAAAACACATCTATCGTACGATGTCTCCTTTCTGCCCCTTCAATAGTTGGCAAGCTAATCTCGATGCAGTAGCGTACTTAAACAGTATCGAAGGGCCTGGGAGGCCATTCCCCAGCAATACCAATATGACGATGATTGCAGGAAGCGATTCTCCACACAACTGCGTACTTTGCTTGATTATCTACTTGGACTATCGCTATACCGGATATCAACTACATCAAATTCTCCTCCGACAAAACGAAGGCAGCCCTTCAGCGTTTCTTGAGACGGCAATGAAACTTCTTTCGGCAATGATCGGCTTTGCACGACGACAGGCGCAGACAGTAGCTTTACAGGGGAGGTACATCTGGGTTGTAAGTTCTCTTAACAATAACCATTCGTATTGGTTGTTGCTTGTTGCTTATGTTTCTTCTATTTTCTTCATTATTGTATAATTTCTATTTTATGGTCTGCCCGGTGCTGGCAGTCTGGTTTCCGAACTCCACAGATGCAGTATCGAAGGGATTCCATTCCCAGTACCTGCCAGTCGCCCCAAGGTCATTCGTGACTTGAGTGTCTTAATCTCCTGGCTTGAAAATTCTGCATTCCCGAATCGCCCAGAGTGCAAGACCTGTTTAGCGATCAACTCGCTCATTAGCGGACTGCTCGATGAAGTCTTGCCTCCTGTGCCCGATACACAAACACCAGAGGAACGTGAAGAGACTGTTACGAATCTTACCACTGCTGGAGCTCAGGATAGCAGACTATCGGGAACTCTAGCGGTAGCTCAGTTCAACGATGTTCCAGAATTTCAGCTATCCCAAACAGTGGCTCCTCCATCACAAAACCTGAACACCGGCCCTAATGCGCTTACCTACGAGAGCGTTAACGCTGGGTTCTCACAAGACCTTTCTGGTTTTTTATCTTGCGAGGACTTCGCAGACTGGTTGGATGGAGTGAATTGGGACACCAATCACTTAGTAGAGAAGTGGCCCTTATTTTCTGAGAAGTGATTAGTCGTATGAGGCGTTAAAGAGACAATCAGTCAAATGTCTCGAATTTCAGAACACACTTGTCGTATTACTTGCATTTACTAGGCACCATATGTAGCTCTATCCCATAACTCTTGAAAGAGGTCCATGTGTGAAAACATCAACTTCCTGTCTTGATAGTTTGGTATTGGGATCAAGGGATAAATTTTCACTGAGGTGCTCGTAAGAGGGCAGCGCAGTTCATGACAGAGGAGAATGCTCCAATCCACCGTCAGTGATGGGAATCATATGTACAGATGTGATACGGCCATTCTCTAGTCCAGTCAAGAAGGCGCTTTGCACCGAGATTAGTGGGTGAGAAAAACTTTGGGCCAATCTTTGAGCAGAGATGGAGAAACCACCCGCTCCTCAATTGTCTCAAGGTACACACACGTGAACGCTAACCATGGTTCTTAAACTTGGAATACGGAATATGGTCAGACCATGGGATTTGAGGCAACAATTCTTTGCACGCCACGTCATATATACCACAACTTATACCCCTAGACATCTCCTAAGGAATAAAACCAAGCATCCAAAAGCTCCAAACCCCTTGCACTATATAATTTTTCGATATATACGAATATCTACGCGACTCCTGAAGTAATATGCTTCTTAACATTTCTGGGGATGATAATGAGAAAAACCAATCAATACTCAATCTAAAGCAACGGATTATGCAAGCTAGTCTGTACTGGGTATTGCCTGTCCGGGCAATTGTCTCCAGCATCTCTCACCAGACACTAGGAACAACGGTTAGGGTAATCCAAACCAGCGTGAATACAGTTCATAATTGATTCCAACTCCAAGTTCCTGGGATCAGAAAGTTTACTGTAGTAAGAAAATACAAGTAAAAACTAGAAGAGGACTGGGTTTCCTTGCTTCACACTATTCATTCTTGCTTCGGCACTATGCCAGTTGAAAGATTATTAGGAAATGAGAAAGTCTGTATATAAGAACTTTCTGGGGGCGTTGTTCTTGTCAAATGCCGGAACTGCTTTTAAGAGATCAAGCAATTCTAACTATAACATTACGTTCGTATTATTCGCAGCATTCATGGTCTTCGTACTTGCGACTGCTGTTTATCGCATTTATTTCCATCCACTACGCGACTTTCCAGGACCGAAGCTTGTAGCCCTTACAAGTCTCTACGAGTTCTACTTTACGCTGATCAAGGACGGTCAATTCGTCTGGGAAATTGGAAGACTGCGTGATGAATATGGTACTTAAGAACGATTTCATATAACCTAGAGTTTATCAATAAGTTAACTCACTGGAAGGGTCTATTGTGCGCATCACCCCAAACGAACTCCACATAATAGACGCATCATACTACAATGAGATCTATGCCGGCAGTTTCCGAGTAACGGAGAAGGACCCATCGTTTGTTCGCTTCTTCGGTGTGCCTGAGTCAATGATTGCAACGATTGGTCACAGTCATCATAACCTACGCCGCAAGATATTAAACAAGTTCTTCTCTAAGCGCTCAATATCAAACATACAAAAGCTCATCCGGGATAAGATTGAGGGTCTGATGGGACACTTCACAAAAGCACATAGGGAAAAAAGCGTCGTTAACCTCTATGTTGCTTTTTCATCGCTAACTGCAGATATCATCTCCAACGATGCATATGGTACAGACTACTGCTTTCTGGACGACGTCGACCGCCCCAATGACGTAAAGGTGGCAGCGGAGTCTCTTGGGCCATACGGTCACATCCTGAGGCTTCTTCCTTTTGATTCGCCTAGGCTGAGGCGTATACCCTTGAACGTAATGGAAAACTTTCTTCCACGAGCAGCCAAGGTAACTAGACTACAGGAAAGGATAGGACAACAGTCGAAGGAAGCAATGTCAGAACAAGATACACTGTTCGCATCTTTGAACGATCCAAGCCTTCCTGCAGCAGAGCGAACATTAGATTGGCTACAGGACGAAGGATTTGTCCTTCTCGGTGCAGGAACCGAGACAACGTCTTGGGCGCTAAGTACAATCATGTTTTATATCTTGAAAGATAAATACATATTTTTCCAGCTTCACGAAGAGGTGAAAGCCGTGATGCCACAGCCAAATGATGTCCCTAACCTATCAGAACTTGAGACTTTGCCACTATTGGTATGATGACAATGCTTCTTTTTCCTTTTTTGCTATCGTGATACGAATGAACTTTACTAACCCCAAAGAGCGGGCAGTCATAAATGAGGGCCTCCGACTATCCTTCGGCGTTCTTACTCGTCTGTCACGTGTTGCGCCTCTCGAAGCATTATATTACAAGGGCTACCACATATAACCAGGCGGAAGTGTGATGCAGTGACCACATAATGAATACTACTCAGGTTGTTACAGACCCCAGTAAGTCAATCAACTTATTTCATCCATATGGACCCTCAACATTTTCCGGATCACGAGTTTTCAATCCGGGACGGTGGCTCGGTCCAGCGGAGGAGCGAAGGTCCCTTAAATCAATGCTTGTATCGTTCTCTAGGGGTAGTCGTCAATGTCTAGGAATGAAGTACGTGTGTCCTCTTGCATATTCCCTATTTCAGTCACCACTGTAGAAATGCTGATCACGCTGCGGCGTAGCCTTGCGTATGCGGAATTATTCCTCACATTGGCTATTCTAGTGCGCCGTTTTGAGCTCAGGTTGATCGATACTATGCTCGATGATGTTGAGCCGTACAGGAACCATTTCGTCATTGTCCCTAAGAACGGGCATACTGGAGTAAAAGTCGTGATAGCACAGGAGTTTGCATGATACGAAGTCATAGAAGCTTTGATATTAGAGTGTATATTTGAAATACCTTAAGCATCAAGTTCATCATACCTCAATCCTTTGACTTCATAGTTCTGGCCGCTTCTTTTGTTGATGTATTTTCTCGAGTACTTGAATCAATGGTTTACTAAGAACTCAGACCACCTATCTCACATAAAGTCCTTGTACAACCAGCGGGGATGCATAGACGCTCTGGTTACCGTGCTACATATCGAATGGGCCTACATTCCTCAAGGTATCTTAGTATTGATATACCTCTTCATGGGTTAATGACTCTTGAAGGAACATCTGGATTGGGGCCAAAATATATTTGTCATATCACAAGTAGGTGCAACAGTCACGACAAGAACAATCGACTCCTCAAACCCCATGAATTTTAGCTGAACATTTGCATAGCACTTCGACAAATGTACAAACCTTATATATTAATATTAGTCTATATTTTGTAGTGTTACATATATCAGCTACAGGTTAAAGCTGGCAGTACCCGCCAAGTAGAGAGTAGTGGTACGCTTAGTGGTGAGACTTCTATATCTCATAATGAGTAAGTATTATTACTTGATGATAATATACTATACTAGATATCGATTTCGTAGATTAAGGAATATGAAGCTCGATGTACAGAAGGTAGCACATGATTTAGCAACGATCATGGCGATGACAATGTAGGGCTAATAGAATCTAATACCATTTAGGTTTAGGTGATTCCGGTGCGCCTATTACGTAACTAGCAGGTGATAACGTAATCAACCACCGAGTTGCGAATACCACCGAGTTGCGAATTTTCCCCGCT